>WAAB01015793.1:138088-212059 GCA_013389865.1 Piaya cayana
GGAGACCTCATTGCTCTCTACAACTACCTGAAAGGAGGTTGTAGAGAGGAGTGAGCTGTCCTCTTCTCCCAAGTGACAGGGGTCAGAATGAGAGGGAATGGCCTCAAGCTCCGCCAGGGGAGATTTAGGCTAGACATCAGGAAGAAGTTTTTCACAGAAAGGGTCACTGGGCATTGGAACAGTCTTCCCAGGGAGGTGGTTGATTCACCTTCCCTGGAGCTGCTTAAGGCACGTGTGGATGAGGTCCTGAGGGTCATGGTTTAGTGTTTGATAGGAATGGTTGGACTCGATGATCCAGTGGGTCTCTTCCAACCTGGTGATTCTATGATTCTGATTCTATGAAAAGTTTCCAGCCTTTCTCACTAGAGAAATAAGGATGTTGAATGGTGTTACACAACACTTATTCTAATGCAATTGCAGAATTACCTTGTGTACAAGAGAATTAACTTATTTTCCTATTTACGCTTCAACGTTTTTTTGCCTATGTCACCTTCAAATGCTGTAAAACAAGGAAGTGAAACAGAAAACAAACTGCAAAATATGACATTGCTACCAGGAAATCCTTTTCAGGTCCTACCATTAAATGTTGGTGCTGCACCTCATTATTCTAAATACAGTTAAGACAAAATAGGCTTCATTAATCTCAATTTCTTCACTATAAGAATATTAAATATACCTTTGAATTGACCAGATTTACCTTTGAATTGACTGGATTTTCTATTCCTTTGGCCCATTGTGACACAAGTACACATTTTATCATGTTTGTTTTCTTGCTATCTATTGGAGAAGAGTGATAGAAAAAATTCCTTGGCATCCACACTCCCCTTGACTTAACTACAGCTAAGATTGAGCCCTTTGGAAAAATCAGAAGTATTAAAAGTATGGAAAATACTTAGTTTGGTTTACTCTTTTAATTCCTGAAGATGAGGTAAGTTTAACACTAGCCAAATTAACTCTGAATTCAACAAGCACTGATCTGTATTCTTTGGCTGGTAAACCACAAAACATATGTGAAGATTATGCCTTTGAATGCATACCATCTGGTGGTGAGAATACCATAAAAATTTGTATGTATTACTTTTGACAGGTATTGTTTATGGTAGTGACAACAACAACAACCACCATGATAATATAGGATACAGACTTGAAAGGAGTTTTCTTTAAAAACTTTGAAAGTTGTTTTTCAGCAATAAGATGAAAGATTATTTTGTAAGCTCCATTAGGTAGGAAGAAACATTAACTTAAAATAGAAAAACCCCTTGTACATTATATGTCAAGGAATGTAAGAAATGTTAATTTATGATCTTATGTCAAATTAGAAATATTTTTTTAAATCTTTTAAATAAAATTAAAATGTGATCAACCCAGTATACCAAATGGGTTGAAACATTAGCAACATTGCAGGCTACTTGACAATTTCAGCAATCAATATATGCATTAATTTCCTAGCTTTAAAATGCAAAAGTAATCTGATGGTATGAAAGAGGTTCTCAGAGAAAACTGTTATTAAACTTCAGCGTATGTGAGACAAACCCCTACAGACCACTGGTTTGTGAGTAACCTTGAGGGAAAAATCTCTTTGACATTACATATGGTCTACTTTGTCATGGAAATCTGTGACTGAGTTGGTCGTCATATTGTCTCTCTGCCTTCTACTTCATAACAACCATCTGATGCCTACAAATCCATTTTGAAGATACATATATCACATTTTATTTTCCTTACTGTCCCTTATTACCCTTTATAAAACTTTCATTACCCTTGTCGTAATATATAAATCCTCATCTACAGATAATGGACCACTTTAGCATAGTAACTGTTGTCCTGGATTCAGCTGGGGTAGGTTCTCATACTGGCCTGCCAACAAGAAGGTGAAGAGGTCACAGGAAGCTGGAATGGGACACAGCTGGGACTGGGACAGCTGCCCCAGGCTGATAAAGGTGCTATTCAATACAATGTGACATCACACTCAGTATATAAACTGGTGAAGTTGTTTGGGTGGGATTGTTTCTCAGAAATGGGCTAGGTATTTGTTTCTGGCTGGTGAGTAGTTGCACTGGGCACTACTTTCTATAAATTTTTAATAATTATTGTTATTTTTCCCTTCTTTTGATTTTCTATTAAACTGTCTTTATCCATCCTATGAATTTATCTTTTACTATGTGATTCTCCTCCCTAGCCCACCATAGCGGAAGAAGTGAATGAGTGGTCATATGGTACTTAGTTGCTGACTGGGGCTAAAACACAAAAAGTGATAATGATATTGCAAAGTTTTCCTGGAGTCTGTTTGTCATTTGAAGCTAAACAATATTTCATAATATGTAAATATGTTGTAATTGTATAGTGGAGTTTAAGGAAACGAGAGGAAACGGCCTCAAGCTCCACCAGGCGAGAGTTAGTCTAGACATTAGGAAAAAAAATTCACAGAAAGTGTCATTGGGCACTGGAACAGGCTACCCGGGGAGGTGGTTGATTCACCTTCCCTGGAGGTGTTTAAGGCATGGTGGACGAGGTGCTGAGGGACATCGTTAAGTGTTTGATAGGCATGGTTGGACTCGATGATGACTCGGTGGGTCTCTTCAAACCTGGTTGTTCTATGATTCTATGATTCTGTGATTCTATTTTATGAAGTTGTGCAGCTGTTTCTGGATCCTCAAGGTAGAGCAAGGTACAGCAGAACTCTGATGAAAAAAACAATCAGCAATCTAAACACTATTGTCAACTAATCACAAAAGTGCATATGTGAGTGGGTGGGAGATGTAATCACTTTGTGAGGTTTTGTAGCGAGTTCTGGAGCTTTTAGAGATACAGTTCAAAATACAGAATTCATGACTGTTTACCACTGAAATCTAAGTGGAGTGTTGTCAGTCATATGTAAAAACTGTTTACATATAACATGACATTTTTTCTGTTAAGATACTGGGAAAGCACCCAGGTCACTTTAACAATAAAGAACAGATGCTGGACTCATAAATAAGCATTGGTAAACAAAAGAGTATTCTGTTGTGCTTTTTCTGAGAGTGTTCTTTCTCCATGAAAGTACCTCTGTTGTAAATCTAGCCTTTTAGGCATATAATCATTTTATATGTATATCTCGTAAACATCTGTGCCTCACAGTGGGAGCCAAGTGATTGTACGGTAAATATGGCAATAAGATGATGAATCTTTGTGTCTTGATAAAATGAGGACTTGGATTACTTGATTATCACTTAGGAAAGGCTTCATACAGAGACCCAAGGTGATAAGAACATCAATATATGCAAAAGAAGGAAGGGTAGGTAAAACATGTATTAACTTGTCCTCATTTGAAAACAGAAACTCTAAAGAATACACTTGTAACAATTATCTAGGCCTTATACAAATTTGAATGTAAACACATACATCACAGAAAAGTTCAAACACGCCTATTAATGATCTTTCATCCCTGTGGATTTCTGAATTTCTATTAAATAGTATTGGAATAAATAAAGTTTATGCCAAGAAAAACAATTACTTAATCAAATACAGGTATAGATAACATCAGTTTAAATGGAGGAAAGTTATTCCTGGACTGACAGACTACAACTGCAGAAAATGGAATGGAAAGTTTAAAGAATGTTTGAATATCTGAATTGTCATATCTTGGCAAATATATAGGTGACTTACCATATTAATGAACTATTTAAACAGGTGTATATTTTGAGTGGGAAAAGAATGAGCATTTACAAAATTCTAAAACCATTACTAAATGTTAAAGGTTTAGTTGGCACTCAGGCAGTTGTTACAAGTCAAGTATCTCTTTATATGCAGTGCTTTTGTGACTGTCATGAAATTTTCAGGATTGTCTTAACTGATGAGCAGACTCCCTGGAGAGTAATGTGGTCCCCTACCAGTCATGATGAGCAAGCTGAGATCCTTTATTCAGTCTATGAAGAATTATGCCTGAGTCATATACTAAGTACTATGGGCTACAGCCTTCCAAAGTGTGCTAGCTTCAGGGATTTTTTTCAGGCTTCTTGCTACTCTAGGGAAATTGTTCAAAAACATCAAAATAATATTCACTTGTGGGAGGGAAAAAAAAAAAGCAAGATAGAATGCCTGTGGAAAAATGTATACAAAACAAGGAAGAAAATAAAGATAATGGGGACCTGGCAGTGCTATCAGAAAATGTTATGAGTTTATATTGTTGAGCAGTAGCTGAAAGACCAATATGAACTTGGGCTGTTTATAGAGGAAAGGCATCAAACTAGATATCAGGACACCTATCTGTGTGGTCTGTCTGTGAGCTGCTGACCTTGGGCAAGTAATTTGTCATAAGTGTATTTCCTTCCCATTCTTTAAAACTGAAACAAAGTGTTTTTAATGATCTAAAAATACTTGGGATTGAATAAAGTTTGCATGGAGCTCCTCAGATCAACTAACCGCCAGCAGCTACAATGGGCTACTAGGTTGTATTTATTGTTCTTTAAATAAGTTAAACGGGAAGAGAAGCTTTGACAGCAAGCCCAAACATGTTTATCACCCATACTGAGATGATTATTTAAATCTAACATAACTTTCAGCTCTTTGATATAATCCTTGTCAGTGAAAAATTTCTGCCTATAAATCCAGTATCTTTTTGAGTGCAAGCTTGTAATTTCCAATTATTCTAACTTGCTATTGTACCTTGGTCACAAGAACATCTTTCAGAATGGTAAAGTAGCTTAACCAAAGGTGGTGGTTCTCATCCACCCCGGGAAACTAAAAGAAAGGATCCCTGAGGTCACTGAATTTACATCCCATTGGTGTTCTGTGTCTGACTGAACAATCTACTCAAATATTTCAGAAAGATGACTAGAGCAAGATAATGGGATGACAACGAATCAAAAGTTAACATATCCTTGCTATTGTCTTTATGAACATCTTTTCATAGCTCAGTGTCAGCGACTTGATCTATATGTAATGCAATCTTCTCGCTCGACCAGCAATTAATACAAGGTTGGATGTCATCAAAAGTTTGCAACTCACAGGGTGAAAGCATTAATCTATAAATGCACCTTTATCTGTGTATTGAGGGCAGCTGATAGCAGGCTGACAGAGGCTATTTTATATAATCAGTTACATTTAGCAAGTGACTGAGAGGTAGGCAAATGACACGTTGCAAAAACATTCCCAAGAGAATTGGGTGGCATTGTCTTATCCAAAGATAAGTTCACCTTCCAGCATCAGCAACTATCCTGTGACATCAAAGCTCATTGGCTAAAGTGGAATACTGAACAGCACAGACAGCATCAAAGACAAATTGTCCTGTGTTGGTGAAGGACTGTGATACGTTATGACACCTGTGAAGACTAGGCTAATTTCCCATTCATAGTTATGCTCTAATCTGCTGTATTGTTTGGAAACTCTACAGGCCCATTTCAAGTTTGTTCTGATTGTTTGCTTTTTTGAGAAGCTATTATGTATGTGTAAAATATCATTGCACTGAATTTATTGCAAATTGAAAAGTTCTTCGTAAATTGTATGATTTACTTGGACATATTCTTGCATTGTTTCAATTTACATAGAATTTGTTCCCCAAAAATCCTAAACTAGCAGATCTCACTTGCTGAGTTAAGTGATAGCTTACTGTTTAAGAAACTGAGACACAATAAGGATAAAATATTTTCCATAAGGTTGAAATTGATCACATATAAGGAAATATACTTTTATTTGGTTAAAAAACCTTTCTGTGGGTCTTAATATTCTGTAGTTGCATGAAGCCTGTAGTATTCTTTCAGTTTCACTGCTTTTTGGTATACAATCCACAATATTGTTTCTGAATGCAATGACTAAGCTGTAATTTTATCAGTAATTGACCTATAATTTTCCTAGTATTTATGCAACATCCTTTGGAACCAAAGAATTAAAAGTTACCATGTTGACCAGCTACCCAGCTTGTTTTTTTAAATGATTGCTTGGAATCTAAATCATTCTTAATATTCAAAACAGTGCATAAATCCAGAACAATCAAACCTGCCAAAAAGGTCCTTCTAATATTTAGCTCTGGGACTTGTAAGTGTGCACAAGCACATTAGAAATAAAACCTTAGCTCAAAAGAGCTCTCTCTTTTTCTCCTTTTTTTTTTTTTTTTTTTTTTTTTTTTTTTGAAGGATATNTCTGTGAAGGATAGAGATCATATTTCATACAATAGAAGAAACTGGTGAGAACAGGTTTCTTAGACAGCTGGATATTCTGATTGTATGAATGTGTCCTATGTGTTTGTAGCAAAACTGCAGGCAATAGTACTGTATTACTACTATCGTTTTCCCTTCTTTTCCTAACAGTATGAATGAGATTTTCCTGCTAACCAGGCAAAGAATTGTAAACTAGTCACAGAGAAATTGCAAGGCTATTTTTTAATGAGAAATAAAAGAACCTATTTAGATATACTTATAAATGGGAAAGATTTGCAACAATGTCAAACTGAGTTCATAGATTTAATTTGAATGAATGTATATATAAGCCTGTGTTCACCATATTTACCCATAGTATCAATATTTACCAAATAGTATTGATAGATATCTTCAAGGAGAAAATGGTGTTATAACTTACTCATGAATAAGAGGGTCATATATTGAGAAAGTGTAATGACCTTGGTTTCACTGTCCTGCAATTGTTGCCTATATTTGCAAAACCCTGGGATCTATTCTCCTCCCCTCAAAGGCTGGTCACCCTGGAATAGAGCATGGCAGTGGAGCACAGGTTTTTACAGACTGAGAGAAGGTGGTAGCAGCCCAATGAAGTTGCTACTCTACAAACACATAAGCTGAGAAAGTGTTTGTTACTCTAGCTCTGAAATTTGAGGAACGAATTTGCAACAGAGACAAACCCTGAGAATTTTACTGTCTTCCACTTTTTATCATGGCAAAGTGTCAGATTTATGTTAAAATAGAGGAGGAGTTAGATATTGTCTTAAATTATGTAGTAATTTTAAAATCTGTGATATCTGTATCAAAGTTACTTGGTTTATATATTTTTGATGGAATAAACTGAATAGAGACTGAACATAAATAGTCTTGTAAAGGCAAATAGAGGAACAAAATTCTTAACTGACTACAGTCTGAAGTGAAACATGCAAGCAAAAGTAAAGCAACTTGATGAAATAAGAGCACAGAAATTCTGTTTGAAACTCTGTGTTTCTAAAAAATAATATTAAAAATGATTCAGCAAAGAAAAACATAAAAAATGTATTGGCTGGAACTTACATCCAATTTAGAAATTGGCACAAATATCCCATTTTGTCAAACTATCAAGAGAAATTATTAATTTTATGTCTTTTCTAAATCAGAACTGGTAAGTGCCTTTTAGCTACATTCAAGTTGTAGTCTTAAGTATAGACAGATGTACAAGTTTCCATGAATTGCCAGAACAGGTCGTGCTATGTGATTTAATGGTACTTTCTAACTTCAAATAAATTCTACTATTGTAGAGGTTTTCCAACAGGATGAACAGAGGGGAAAGGGAGCAACCATAATGTGCCTGTGTATCCATTACAACTCCAATGTCTTTTATTACTTGGCAGGTAGAAGAAGTCACAGAATGACCTGAGTTAAAAGGGATCCACAAGGATCATGAAGTCCAACTCCTATCCCTGCACAGGACAACCCCAAAACTTACACCATGTGTCTGCATGCATTGTCCAAATGCTTCTTGAATATTGTTAGGCTTGGTGTCATGACTACTGCACTGGAGACCCTATTTCAGTGCTCCACCTCTCTCTGAGTGAGGGGACTTTTTCTAATATCCAACCTAAACCTCCCCTGGCACATCTTCCTGTCATTCTCTTGGGTCCTATCATTGGTTGCCAGAGAGAATAGACTTCAGCTGCTCCTCATACAACTTCCCCTCTAGACCCTTCAACTCTGAGGCCTTCTTCTGGACACAGTCCAGGAGCTTGATACCCTTTCTATACTGCAGTACCTAAAACTGCATACAAGTCTTGAAGTGGGGCTGAACCAGTGTGGAGTAGAGTGGGACAATCACCTCCCTCAGCTGGTTAGAAATGCTGTGCTTGATGCCTTCCAGGACCCGGTCGGCCCTCTTGGCTGCTAGGGCACACTGTTGGCTCATGTTCAACTTGCTGTTAACCACACCACCCAGATTCCTTCCTGCAGGGTTTCTCACCAGCCTCTCACTTCCCAGTCTGTATGTATAGCCATAGTTGCCACATCCTAGGTGCAAAATCCACACTTACACTTCTTAAACTTCACATGGTTGGTGATTGCCAAGCTCTCCAATTTGTCTGGATCTTTCTGTAGGGCTCCTTTGCCCTCAAGAGTGTCAATAGCTTCCCTAGTTCAATGTCATCAGAAAACTTCGTTGATAAACCTTCAAGTCCTGAATTGAGGTCATTTATGGAGATATTAAAGAGTACTGATCCTAAAATGGATCCCTGCAGAACACTGCCAGTGACTGGTCACCAGCCTGATGCAGCCCCATTCACCATGACCCTTAGAGACTGACCCATTAGCCAGTTGTTCACTCACTACATTCTGCATTTATCCAGTATATGCTGGGCATTTTGTTTGGGAGAATACCATGAGAGACTTGCTTTCCAACCACTTGTCTGTTCTTCCTTCTCTGGGAAGTCTCTGCCTCCTGAGCCATGGGAAAATTTACCATTTGAGCTACATGTAGAAGTACCATCAGGCTCATCCAGCCTCACAAGTATTGCCAACCCTGACAGGAAATTCTGTAAAGCCACATTGCAGATAACTGTGCCTGAATTTATTTACAGAATCAGTAACAGAGCAGGCTACACCAGCAAGCCTTCCTTAAGATAGCAACCTCTGAATCTCTGAGAATATTTTAGTGACATACTGCCTGCATGATGTATCTTAATCTCCTTCCTTAATACTGCCTTTCCACATGTGAAGCAGTAGCAAGCTTCACATAAATACAATTAATATGTATGTAATGCATTTACCTTATTTAGAATACATGAAAGCTAGCTGACATGCAATTTTATTTAATCTGACTAAACACATCCATTTTCCGCAATGCAATTCCAATTTGCAGTAAATACCTCAAATGACAGGCAGACTTTTAGAAAGAGGTTAAGACAAACAATTTTTTCAAACTGACATGTAAAGGCTATTAATATGAAAAATTGTGATTTATTTAGGATATATTAACCTTCAAGAATCTTTGTGACATCTTGTTTCCATTTGCTGTGCTATGAATATGACAGTAAGTATTAGCACACGGTAATATAAAAATGCAACTCTCAGAATAAATATATGACAACTATAATTGTTAGAGAACTGTTAGAATCAAGTTGCTACTGTCCATAGTATCTTCACTACTGAAAAATTGATGTTTTAGTTACGCAGACTGGCTACACTCCTTCCAAGCAGCTGTTAAGGTCACTAGTCAGTGCTCTTACTGAAATCCACCCATGTGCTAAGCTTCACTGCAGACCTTCACATAGTCACCTTTAAATGGAGAAATAAAAGGGAATTTAAAAAGGCTTGTGTGAAGCCTCTGTTTCTGTGTGAATTTCATTTGAAACAATTATAAATTTACATTTTAGTATTATGAATCAAATACTTCACTGCTTTTTCCTTGGGATTTTCCAATTCTTTCAAATTGTTATGTTCAAGAAAATTATTCCACCTGTGGATTCATACAATTATACTGCAAATTGCTGTAATATTGAATAAATGTGTGTAACTTGTTGATGCATTACACAAATAACTAACTGCAATTGTATAAACCAAAAATGAAAACCAAAGACAACAGTCTGTCTGTTTACTAAATATTTGTCTCTAGAGAAAATGCACAAAGTATTTACCATGCATTTTGTAATGATTTTACTAATCCACTGCTTTTTTTATACAGGAGTTCTGGTTACAACTGTATATAAGGGTAAACAAGAAGTACAAAAATTAATTTAAGATGAAAGAAAGAGCGGAAGGGATGATGCTAGAAAATTGAGTAATCTGATCAACTGTTTCTGGATATTTTGAATATCAGACATATAATACCAAATGTGTTGTTAGAAATGAATCACGGTGATTCTATTTCTATTTGGATTTTAACCCTGTAGTTCTTGTATTAATTTTAAAATAGATTTTTGGTTTAGTGAAATGCATATTTAAATTTCACTGGATGAAGTATGGAAACTGTCCTGGGCACAGAGATCAGAATGTAGGAGCCCCATTTCTATTTCAGATTCCAAATCTGGTATTTATTTCCTAGCTGTATGACTTCACATTTGACATTGAGGGGTGTTTCTGAAAATACAAGATTTTTTAAACTGATACTACTACTCTTTGAGTTTAGCTTACTCTTCAGCTCCAAGTTGAAAATTTCCTAAAAGGAAATTATTTCAGTTGAAAAACATTTATCCTGAAGAATCTTAAAGACAGTGATGATAAAGCAGTTAGACTCAAATGAACTAAAACCTGTCCTACATGTTGTGACCATACCAAGCACACAGACCATATAAGAAGCCTGAAACAAAAACTGAGTCTGTGCCTGTACTTATTTTTTAAGCAAATTAGGAGAATGAACTAAAATCACCTTAAAAATAGTTGCCTTCTGAGTTTTCACACATTGACATATGATGATAATAATGCTCAAAGCAATTCCACAAATAATTTTCTGAAAGACTGCTGAGAAGTTCCATTGTTTTTAATGTCATGTGTTCCACTGAAAAAAAATGGGTTCCTTTGAGCACCTGTGCTGAAGCAAAGCTATATTGATATTAGATAAAAACTGCTTTAGAGACAAAGCATTGTGGGCTGGTGTGTTTTCTTGATGCTAACTTGCTATTCTCTCTTGCATACTGATGCTTTCTGACTGAGGGTAGGAAAAGGCCTATATTTGAACATGTGTCCACTCACAGAGAATGAAATGATCGAGTTGAACCTTGTCCCACTGTAACAGGTTAGAACATGTTTTATAATCTTTTCTTTATCTCTACGCTCCTACCCTTGCTTCTAGGGTTAATCTTGGGCTTTGTTTTTTTTATTGGCTGTATAATTTATAAGAATATCAAAAGCAGAAAGAGATTACACCTTTGCTTGTAACTTCCCTGCTGCTAAGCTCTACATCTCCCTCTTAAAATAAGAAAGGAAAGAGAAAGCATCTTGGCTGATGTTACGTTGTTGTATCATATATTTTTGTAGCAAATCCACACCCAACCAGTCTTCAAAATCACAGGAGAATCACAGAATCGTTTAGGTTGGAAGAGACCTTTGAGATAATTGAGTCCAACTGTAAACCCAACACTGCCAAGGTCTTCCCTAATCCATGTCCCTAAGTGCCATATCTATATGTTTTTAAATACCTTGAGTGATGGAGAATCAACTACTCCCTTGGGCAGCCTGTTCCAATGCTTGACAACTCTTTCAGTGAAGTAGTATTTACTAATAGCTAGTTTAAACCTCCCCTGGCACAACCTGAGGCCATTTCATGTCATCCTATTACCTGCAGCATTCCACTCGTGCAAGTGATCCCACCATGTTTCAGTGGTGGCAACTATGTCATAGTTTTTATTGCTGTAAAATGGCTCCCAGCTCCTCCCGTTTGTTGCACATGTTGTGTAAACTGTTGTAGAGGCATTTCAGGTGGGCTGTCAGCCACATCACCTTCTTGGAGGACCTCTGCTTAATTCCTTTGAGGTATTTTATGGTCTTCTTTTGAAGTATGACATAAATCACAGACTTGATTATTTCATAAATGATCTTTTAACGTCTACTTTATAACAATATAAATCAGTTTTGGAACATCAATAAGGCAATCAAGGGCATGCACTCTGACTGTAGTCATGCTTCTTGGGTAGTTGAAGGACTCAACATTCTTACAGCATAACCCCTCATTTTATTTCATTTTCATACAAAGTCTTGAGCTTCAAAAGTTAAAATGCCAATGAATTAACCTAACCTGCTCTTCTGTGGACTACTTCTGAAAGGAACAGGAGGAAAGAGGCAATGAGTGATGAACAGACTTCAACTCCTTTCCCTATTTCCCTGCACCACTGGGGCAGGGAATGGATAGAGAATTTGGGAGTAAGGTTAAACCTGGGAAGAAAGGAGTTGAGGAAGGGTGTTTTTAAGATTTGGTTGTATTTGTAATTATCTTACTCTATTTTCATTGATAATAAATTAAACTAATTTCACCGAGTCGATTCTGTTTTGGTTGTGACAGTAATTGGTGAATAATCTTTCCCTGTCCTTATCTAGACCCATGAACCTTTCATTATATTTTCTCTTCCTTGTCTAACTGAGGAGGGGAGTGATAGAGTTGCTTGTCAGGCAACTGGTGTCCAGCCAGGGTCAATCCACCTCACTATGCAAGGAATATGTGGGCTAAATTCACTCAAACAGCATTAGGAAAACCAAAAGTAATTTAGTAAGTTAGAAAAAAAGCTATTAATATTACGGTAGCCACGTTGTTATATCTGAGGAAATGAATGTGGTTCTTGTAGTAAAAAGAGGAACATATAATAAGCAGTGTCATGACAATATACCAAGATCATTCTCTATTACACAGAGACAATAGACTGTGATAGATTATTTCAATACATGAAACATGCCATGTTCATCTTAGTATATTTAAAAAGAAAAGAAATCTGTGACTTAATCTGAGATATGTTTATTTACAAATAAACACATATGTTGAATTATTCTGTAATAATTTTGAGAAAGCGGTTTACTTTCAAAAGGAAACTAACTTCTAAGCCCAAGCCCATGTTGTTCTTTTTTGAAAGGCTCACTTCAGTTGTGTCTTGGCGGGTTTCTGGTAACTTGCTCATTGTCACTGCTTAAGCTAGTGAACAGGTTTTTCATTTTGTTCAACTTTCCTGCTAGTAGAGATTTCCCTGTTATTTTACAAATATCTGCAATATGATATGCAGCAACAGCAATGGGAAACTCTTCTGCGTCTCCCTACTTTCCTTTTACTAAACATAGTTTTGGGAGTCAACCAGTCTATACCCCTGTATGTCATTATTCTTTTCTCTCCTGTGAGATGAAAAGCAAAGGAAAAACTTTACTCCTCTCATTAAGATGAGCATTTGATGATTTGTTACGGATGTGTTTTATGTTCCTGGCCAAAAAGACAGGATTTCATAAGATTTGATTAGGGGTGTGTAAATATCTGTTGCTTGCTACACTTTGATTAGTTCACTGCTGTTCTGTTTTCATGTATTTTACCTAGAACATTAGCTTTCTGAGGCCAGATATGCTCAGATACTGAATGATGACTGATAAATCAAAGATTTCCTTACGCTCTGAACTTGCGGGCTATCAGGTAATTTAAGTTTTTGGCCCTGAAACCTTTTAGAATATGTTCATAATTCTAAAGCATGAAAATCAGTGTTCCCCTAACAAAATTTTCTTTGTTCTAATGTTTATTCTCTGGAATTTTGGGTAAGTATGGTACACGACTCCAGCAGTGTGCCTTTCTGAATTCAGAAGTTAGTAAAGAAACCACCATGGTGCCAATGTGAGAAGGAACATACAGGACAGTTTATCATCACAAGCTCTGATATGATATTTCATCTTGCTTCAGTGAAAAGTTCGAAGTATTTTTGATTTTCATAGAGTGCCTGTGGCACTTGCTTCACCTTGATTGCCTAGTTATCACTGCTCTATGGCTTTGCTGAACTTCTACAGCTGAAATCAGTCAGACTCCAAGTCTCTCCTAACAAAATGGAAGAGCAAAATACGGGAAAACAGCATGGAATTCAAGGTAGGTTATGCTGTTATCTTTCACACATCAGAAATTGCTGAGAATGAAATGCAGACAAGGAAACATGAACAGTTGGCAAGTTGGATCTAAACTAGTTTAGAAATAATTATCTTGATGCAGGAATTATGTTATTAAACTACATGGTAGATCTTATGCTACAAGTCAGAATTCACTGCTGTGATGATTTCTCCAGACCTTAAAATCTATTTGCTCTTGTTCTGGTTTGACCTGAGGTATAATCAGATTTCTCTCTTCACCTAAGCCTCATCTGAGTAACTCAATTTTCTGAAAGTTAAGTGCATGGTTTTTAGATGATGTTTCTCTCTAGAAGTGATAACACGAGCTTATACCAAGATAGTTCTATTTAAATTAATAGTGACACCCATCCAGATTGGTAAGAAGTCAACATACTATTTCCTTAATGAATAAATCCTATAGTATTTAATTAAGATGAATCTGTACAGTATTATACATCTGTAATATGATTATGTGCATTTATTAATTACTCTATAAGAACCTCAGATAATGTAAAATCACATAACTGCTTCTGAATTCAATGCTATTATTTGCTATGCAGTTTTGTGTTAAGCTTTACTGGATTGGTTTTTTAAGCTATAAAAAAGTGGCAACTTTCTTACAAATAGCACAGGTTTTGATTTTGTGTGATATTTGCTTCAGTAAAGGGAGTAATTAATTTTTTCTTAAACTGGTACTGCATATTGTGTGTGGAGATATTTTATTACTATATGGTGTATATGTTAGAGCAGTGACATGCAGACCTGAAGTCTTCTTACAGGTGTGGAACTGAAGAAATAGGTTTGACAGTTGTTTTAGATAGCAGAATGGAAAGCAAATACATGTGTGTAGTCCACGAAAGGACTAATTAAAATCTGCATAACTCATTTTTTAAATTGGTGCAAACTCTAATGTTCCCAAACACATTGTATGTAGTCTATGCTATGTGTTAAAGAAGTTCAGTTTTAGTAGGTGTGTGTAGTACCTAGGAAAAGTGTGCTTGCTGATTAAAATGACAGACACATGTCAGAAAAATAGTAATTGGTAAAAATGCATAAAGCAATGCCTGAAGAACTAATTAAAAGTACATTGAAGGCAACTATGCTTTGGTTCCTTAGGAACTGGGTATGATTGTTTGGGTTTTTTGATTTTGTAGGTGTTTGATAACTGGACGGTTACATTCTACTGTGATCGCCACTACATGATGTTTTGCTAGCTCCCTGCCGTCCTACCTGAGTACCAAAGAAACACGATTGCTGCATCAGGTCCTCAATGAACTCCATGGTTAATTTTGTGAATCTTGGCCCCTGCTGGCGAAAGACGCAGGCATTTGGGTAGTCAGTAGTAATGTATCTATAATAAATGAAGAACCCCAGTAAAACTGAAAGCAGTTAGTCTAGTTTCTGGAATGAGAGTAATTTCCTGTGAAATAAAAATGAATTGACTTGGGTCATATACAGTGAAAATACTTTTAACGATTTTCTAGTGTTTCATTATTTGGTTGCTCTAAATATATGTGACTAGCTTACTGAATAGGTAGTGTCAAATGTTACAGCTATGTGTCAGAACTTGTGAGGTCAATAATGTTGATTCAGAAGAGGATTTGTAGTGCTCTTATGTGTGGGCTCTTATCAATAATAATGTTATCTTCTGCTTGAATGAAGTAAGAAAGTCTTGAAACAGAATTTTTCTATTTAGAATAGATAGCAAGTGAGTTTTTAGTTATGGTTTAATATCTGCAGCGTATATTTTGAAATTTACACCCTAAAGAGTAGCCTTGTATTTAATAAATTGATCATGTTTTTTTCACTTTAATCAAAATGAAACTTGAGTCTTTAACAAAATTGATATACTGAAAAAAAATGTATGGTTTTGTTTGTGTCTTATCTAGGATTTATCTTAGGAAACTCTATATGTACTCGCTTGCTAGTCATTCAAATTAATTATGAATTACAAACAGAGTTTTTAGGTAAATAGTTTTTTTAATCTTCATTATATTTTAATCAAAAGTTTTGGAGAGTTTCCTTTTAATATAGCAGGGACAGATTGTCTGGTTGCCACAGAATTAGATTTTTATGTCTGAAATTATGCAGAAACTGATTTAAGATATGACGGAGCCTCTTCAACGTGCACTTGTCTAGTGTACACTGTGGTAAATTTTGATGTTGGGTGAAGACAGCTGAATTATGATCCAGACTCTGTGAGAAATGATATGTTGAGCATATGAGAATAATTTCCTGTAAACTTCACCATCTTGCATTAACAAACCTTGTAAATGTCATCTTTATCAATCATCACGCAATATTTTGATGTTGCTTATGGAGCAGTTTTCATTTAACTTTCAGGTTTTCCAGAGAATTCTATTTCACTGCTAAATTATGCTTTTTAAGTTCTGTATTTTTAAGAGTTTTTGTGTAAGTCTGCACAGTAGACCTTAAAAAGTTAATGGATGTGGCTTAGTTTCACTGTAGATTACTCGACAGCACTTCTCTTTGAGAAAGACTGGAACAGATTTTTCTTTTTTCATATTTTCTATGAAGGAGAAAGGGATTGTCTATATTATTGCTGTAATTGAAGTAAGGAATGAAATAGGAAAATTCAAAGATTTAATCTCATATTCAGTCTTCTTTCTAACTAGCTGCCTTCATGTGTAGCATTACAGTCTAATAAGAACTACTTCAATCTATGAAAGAAAAATAAAGTAACATGGAAATGTGAAAAGCCAAAGATCTAAGTTAAACAGAAACTTGCAGCCCTGAAGATCAGCCTTTAAATCAGTGCTAAAAGTGCATTTTTTTCTTCTGTGAAAACTATATGAAGACAGTACTGATGAGCAGGGTTTCCTTGCCTGATAAAGTGCATTGGCCTAGCCACTCGAAAGCACAAAGGAAATAGCCTATATCTTACACCTTATATGAGGTGGAAATTCTGGTCCATCTACTTAAATATTTCAGCTATGAACACTCTTAAGAAATTATGTTCCTAACAAGAATGCAGTGTTGCAGTTGAAGCTAATTTATATTACTGCTTTATCTTCTTCAGCTGGATCTGGGAGATGGATTTTATCGCCTTTGTTCTTATTCCCATAGTAAGTGATTTTCATTTATCTGTTATGGAATATCCATTAAATATCTCCTGTCATTTAAACTGTTTAAAAGTGAAGATCTGCTTTTTTTTTGTTCTATTTATGTCATGGGCTCCTTGTATTGAGAGATAAGAACATAGAGATGTTGCCTTTAAATGAGATTGTTCTAAGCCTTATCCTCTTGATTGTATCCATCCTCTGATATACTGAATACAAATAGTTGAACTTCTACTTCAATATGTTAATAAAAATGTCTTTCCGAATATATTGATCAAAATATTTAACCTTTAAACTAAACAAACTTCGGCCAAAATAAACTTTTCTGTCTGACTTGAAAGAATAAATTGTTTTTTAGTGTTTTTGTAAAACCTTTTCATTCTGATTTTACTAAAATATCAATATTATGGTATTTTATTCAGGACAAATGTTTCAAAGTTTATTTTTGTTTTCAATTTATGCTTTTAACTGGCTTTTTTTTGCACTTAACCACTGTTTAACTGCCCAGGCCCTATGAATATGTACTGCATTTCTCTTATTAACAGTGGCAAGCATCCCTCTTCTCATCTGAGCTACTTTATGTCAATATTTAGTTGCTTTAATCCACTCATACGGTTATTTTGTAGCTCCAATCTGTTCAGTCCTCTTGTTTGTTTCTTACAGATTATTTGATATTGCTGTTACACACTGTAATACTGAATATAATAAATATACAGAACAATTAAGAAAAAAGACTATATTTCTGACAGCAATGTATAAGATGTCTTTGTTCACAACATCTTTATGGCTGAAATAATACTTTCACAGTAAAATAGTGATGAAATGGAAAAAAATTGGAAAAAGATTGAGAAGGAAAATTAATCTGACTTCATAAAAATACATTACTTCAAAATTACTTTTTTCCATTTTCCTCCTTCTATGACATTATTTTATTATCATCATCATCATCATAATTATCATCATTATTTACTTCAAAATTAGTAGTTCATATATTCTTTGAGATTTTTCCAGAAGAGGGAGCCATCCACATATACACTTAAACTGTATTCTGCAAAATCGTAGTCATTAACAGTAAACTTAATGTTTATGGATTTATAATGCAGTTTTTTTTTCTCCAAACTAGTGGTTGCTAGGTCACCTATGGCCAACATATTGTAACTTAGCAGGAAGCACTGGAACAGTGTTCAAACAACCTTGTCAGGGCACCGTAAACATCTGATGTTCATGGCAGTCCTAGAAATCATTAGGGTACTGCTAACTGGTGAATCTAGAATGTATAAGTAGTACATTTGATACTGTTTCCACATCTCATACATCAAAGTAGATTTATTATTTATTCATGGAATCACCAGGTTGGAAGAGACCCACTGGATCATTGAGTCCAACCATTCCCACCAATCTTATTACTGTGGTCAAGGTGATGCTTTAAATCACTTTTTTCCCCTTATGAACGTGTATAATAGGAAATATGATTGAAAGGAAAACCTTTTAGCTATAATGTATAGGCAGGGTAGTCATACTATAAGAAAACAGTATGCTGTTTACTTTATTTTATAGGTCAATAGTAGATTCAGGAATATGTTAGTTTGTAAATTCTTTATCACACATTTGAGTTTTAAGATCAACACTTTAATCTCAGAAGAAATAAATAGTAATGTCTAGGGCTCATCAGGAGGTTGAACACCACAAAGGAATCTACTGTTTAACCTTTTGGAAAAGCAGAAACCTGGAATCTGGTGTTCTTGAAAAGACTCTGAAGAGCACAGGGCAGATGCTGTCACTAGTCATAGATGCACAGCCCTAGTCTCCTTTCCTCTGCCTGCCTAAATGGCAGGAAATCTTAGGGACAATCTCAGTGTTTCCCTGTTCCTGAAAACATTTCCATTCATGAGTATGTTAAAAGTAATTTTTTTTTTAAGTACAATGCCTGCTTTAATGTTCTATTTTGCTAAGTTCCAGTTCAGGTGATGTGTCTTGTGAAGTACTCACCCCCTGCATCTTTCACTGTTGTCATGGGGACTATATAGAGGGACAGACAGTTACTAGACCAGATGTCCTAGGAAAATGTTTTCTATTTAACAGTTTGTAACATATTCTCATAAAATGTGTCTCTTAATTAGGCAAACCCTTTTTAAAATCCATCCTTATCCAAATAAAAGTGTAAGTATCTCTAAGTTACCCCGATTTCTAGATTTTGAATGGCAACCTAACCCACTTCATGAGAAATGTTTTCTGAAGCAGAATGCTATTAAAATCCTATTTTACTCTGTGTCCAGTTTAGAACTGAGAGCCCAGGTGACAGCAGCAGCACAGAATAAAAGCGTCAAAGACCACTTCTGATTTTGTATTTATTTATGCAGAATGTGGAAACAACTGTTCATTGGGATTTCTGTGGAAAATGGAATCTGGTAACATTGAAAATAGCAACAGATTTGAAAGTCTATGAAGTCTCTAGATGTCATAAGATGACTTCTAAACAGCAAGCCATGTTCTTTACTCAAAAATATCTATTTATTTCATATGTCTCCTAATGACATGGAGGAGAAAAGGGAAAATCCATTTCCAGCTTCTTCTAGTTATGTTTAATCCTTTAGAAAATCTACATAACAATCTCCTTCTGAAATAATTAAAAAATCAATAGCATAATTCTTTTTTTGAGAACTGTGTTTTGATAACCTTTCTATAAGTACCAGTCTCGACATACTTCACCACTCGCATGGATGTATTATCTGCAACTGTCCTTTAATAGACTGAGACTAACTTATTAGAAAAGAATTGCATCACCAGGGAGTAAGGGTTGTCAGATAGCAGCTAGATTTAATACATCAAATGCTGTTGTGTATAGCCTTATCTCACAGGCTGTTTGTTTTTAGGAGACTTTTTTTTCTTAAACAAATAAGAGTTTTTGACCCTCACAACCTACTATAGTTCAGAACAGCTAAAATAATGAATGCAAAACTGCAGGCAGGTCCATAGTATTAATGAATCAATGCCAACAACAACATATCAGATGAAAATTTCATGACCTGAAAAGCAAATACTGCAAAGTCTCTTCCTAGTGGAGCATATGTTTTGCTGCTCCACAACTAATGACAGAGTTCAGTCGCAAAGTATAGAGATATTTCCTTTGGCACTGTGTATTATTTACTGTATTACTCAAAAGCATCCTTCTACTTCATTGAGAAAGCATTTGAACAATAATTAGACAAAGCCTGATACTCCTGAGTGCCTGGGTTTTATCTCTGTCAAAGCAATGCACTTAATTTATCATTACAGCAAGTATTTAATGGTCTTATGTATTGAGTGTCTTATCACCTACGCAGAGGTATTAACAATTAACAGCTACATATAGGTTGACAACATTTAATTAGGGTATTTGCATAGTAGTTTGTTACCCATCAGCAAAAAGTCTAAAAGAAATGCATGATTTAATGTATTACTTTTATTATATGTCTTATTTTGTGTCATTTATTTTTATTATTTCAGTAATAAGTTTTAATAATTACCTCAGTAAATGATAAAAAATAAAAGCTGGATGAAAATGGCACTCCAAATTTGCAGTCAGGAAAAGGCAGTTTATTTTTTACTGTACCTTGAAAAATAGAGCAGTGTCAAAGGCAAGTTGAGTGGCTGAGCAATAGACATGAAAAGGAATCCTTCTCCATATGTAGATGATAACTAAGTCAAGGGTTACTTATGTAGTGCAGGATTTTAGCAGGAACCTGAGCATAATGGAGAGGAAAACCTGCCTTCTTATATCAGATAAGCTTTGCATATAGAGTTAATGCACTGAAGAGCAGATCGTGGCAGTGAGGAGTTATTGCTTACACTGTGTACTGGAATCTTCCTTTTCTTCCAGGGCAGAGGTATTCAGAAAAAGAAAATACATATGATGGAGGAGTGAAGGTGCTTAAGATCAAAATTATTTCTTCTATAAGAAAAAATGAGAAAACATTTGCTTCTCAGTTTAGCGAACTTGCTAGCATTGGGATAGTTACATTTCCTAGGCAGTAGCAAGACCATTTTCTTTGCCAACACAAGAAGGCAAGCTTTCCTCTCACTAGTCTCTTGTGTACTTGCATGCTCCAGCGCAGACAGGACATTTACCTTGTTGTAACTTCGTGTGGGTAGACTAGAGGGGAACGACTTTTGAATAATATCACCATTCCTCAGTGCACTGTGTACAGGATAGGATTTAGCCATGTGAATTTATTTTAGGCCTTTAGCTAACTTTTTAGAATTTTATTGTTGTGCTCAATACATTCTACTGATTATACAGTCCATAAAGCTTTCCCCTTAGTAGACTGTTCTTGATTCTAAGGAAAGAAATAACATGACAAAAGATTTCTTATTTGGCCTGAACATGAGCCAGCAGAGTGCCCAGGTGGCCAAGAAGGCCAATGGCATCCTGGCTTGTATCAGAAACGGTGTGACCAGCAGGTCCAGGGAGGTTATTCTGCCTCTGTACTCNCAAGCTCCACCAGGGAAGGTTTAGACTGGACATTAGGAAAAAATTTTTCACAGAAAGTGTCATTGGGCACTGGAACAGGCTGCCCAGGGAGGGGGTTGATTCATCAGGAGGGATTCTAAAATTCAGATGTTGAGGTCTCAGGTGCTTAAATTATGAATCCAGGGAACAATACATATATTATGATTTTTTAGAAAAAAGTTTAGCTTACGGCACTTACTACTTACTACAATTGCCTTTAACATTATTTTGACTTTACAGGGGGCAAAGCTGTTTGTCCTATTGAGTTCATTATTTATAGAACTGAAACAGAAAGAATATATTCTTTGAAAGACTCTTGAATATTTTCTTTTAAAATGAACTATTTGCACAAATCTGAGTGAAAAAAACAATTTTAGGCTCATTAATACTTAAAATATTGCCATTTCTTCCCAGACACAGGACAAGTAACATGAACTCTGTCATTGATCTGAGTAGTTCTTGGACCTGTCTTTCTGAGCCTTTGAGAAATGAAAGTCATGATCTGTGCTTCTCTGAAGTTTTTGGAAAAGCATAATAAATTAAATGTACCTTTTTATTTTTAATTTAATAGGATGGTAGTTTTTGAAAGGTATTAATGAGATTCTGAGCCCAGCTGAAAATCAGTGGGAGTTCTGTGATTCATTGTCTTTGGGTCAAGGTTTCATCATCTGTGAAATCCTCTAGATGTTGTTTTTGCAAGTAAGTTTAAAACGAAAACAAAACTGAAAACTAAATGACATAATTACATGCTGGAACATTGGGTCTGATGAAAGCCATCTTGTGAAGCTGAAACAAAATGTAATCGTTATTGTTGATCTTGAAAGACATTTAAAGATGTGTGCATCATTTTATGCTTCTCTGGTATTTTATGGCATTGGAAAAAACATGCTGCAAAATAATGTCATAGAAGTCTGTTATTTGTGTCAATATATTAGGAATATCACACAAGAGGGAAGGGAAAGTTATTTTTGTATCAGAAGAAACAGTTATCCACATTATCTAAATTGTATCTGTACAATGGAACTTACCTTGGAAACTAAAAAAAAAAAATCATTCAGAGGTCACAAGCAAATTTGAATGACCCTGAGAAATCTACATTTTATCTTTTCTCTAAACTTTAGATTCAAGAATAATGCAAAGGGTATTCAATACAAGCTTGATTTATATTTCCATTTATTTTAGCAATGGAGAGGAGACACTCAAACTTTACATAGAAAAAAAATTATAAAATTAAGTCTGAGGTTGGTCCTGAATCAAACTACTTTGCAAACTCTCTCCTCTGGATATGGCCATCTGATTTTGTTCCTGAAACTTCTGTGAATATTCCATTGCCAGCAACAGTTAAAGACTTTACCTTGCAAGAACTATTTATACAGAAAACCCCATTGAAGTAATGTATTTGAAATAGTTCTGTATTAATATGCATTTGAAGTTCTCATCCAAAGACAGAAATAAATTATTCCTTTTACCAAGTTCAAAGAAGTTCTATGTATCTAATGGATAGTAAGCTGTATTGAAATCTATAACTTCTAATCAATTGCTAGTTTGTTGTTTCTTTGACCTGTTCATAACCATACCTGTTATATGTGGACTGGCATATTGTTTACATCTTGAGAGGAAATATAAACTAGAAATTTTTGAAGTGAAAGAATTAATTATTAGGTACTGTAATTCCTTGTCTAGTGTGCATAATGTGAACTGCAGATTGAAATATTTGCTTCTAGAAGAGTACCAAAGTTGATCTGAAGATTTCTAGACACTGAGAATGTGCAGAAAGTGTTAATTTCCTAGATATCTCTTCCATATACTAATCATTTTTTTAAAGTGCATGTGTTATTTCTCATCTGACATCCAATAAAATTTTCTATCATCCAGTGCTTTCCACACTGGTCACAGAAGTTTGGAACAACACAGTTGGAGACTTTTGACACATCAGGTGTATCTCTCCTGTTGACTTTTGGATGAGCATGGGGCACTGTAATAATGTAGCATCAGAGAAGGTGCTTTCCCTGAAAACATAACATTTCATGCAGTCACTGACCATGACTAAGGTGGAAAGGATATTTCATTATCTGTATTCTATGACCAAAATAACTAGTCAAAACTGACAAGGGAAAGTTAAGGGAGAGTTATAGACCTTTTCCTCATCCTGGGGTCCTGAATGTTTGACAAGATATTCAGTGATTGTTGCTATTTTTATTCAGAAATAGTTTTCAACTTAGAAATAAAGAAGCAGTTATTTCAAAAGAATTGTAGAATCAAGGAAGTCCAGATTGAGACCACTGTAAATAATAATTGAAACTTTGTTTATTGTTTTCAATCTTCCTGGCAGTAGATAAAGGAAGTACTGATACAGACTGAAATTTTATTTATCTGCCTTTAATTCCACAGCAGTAGACGGTCGTTATTCCATTAGCTGAGGTGCCAGAACACCCCATGAAAAAGTCAGATCTTGGACTACTGCTGTTTGTCTCTCTGGTTTTAGGTTTAACAAGGTTGTGTATTTGATGAGATTTGGGATGTGGCATGTAGTGTGTTTTGATCAAAGGTTGAGCAAGCTATGATAAGATTACTGCATATTTTATACCTTTGTATTTTTTGTTACATTTATTTTTGTCAACCTAATGCAGAAGCTCCCTATAGAAAGCAGATAACTCGAGATCAGTTTACATGACCAAATCTACGGGAGTTATAAGGACAGCTAAAGATTTTTTTCTAAAGATGTAAGTTCTGAAAGAAAGTGATGTAATCCTGTATCTAAATTCTATGTGGATGACTGTCTGCAAAAAGAAGTTCTGCGTACCTGTGAAGTAAGAATTATTATTTTCCTTTTGATTTTTGAATTTTAATGCACTGATTAGAATCAGAAATCTCTGAGATTAACTTTTTGTGTGGAATTATGTTCTCTTTCTGGTCTAGCTGGATTCATACATTTAATGAGAAATTCCCTTGAAATCAGATCACTGGTAGGAAATATAGAACACTATTATTTTCCCATCACTCTTCTATCATGTTATTATATTCTATCTCACTCCCTCTCATCATGTTAAGGTTTGTCACATTTATCAAAGAAGAAAATAGCTCAACCAATCATACTGTTTATAAACACAGACCAATATTTTGGATCCCAATGCACTTGTTTAGGCATCTGAAGTTATTATTTGAAATAAAATGAAGCAGGAAAGATTAGATATGCTGGTCAAATTAGTAAATATCTTAAAAAAAAATATGAGCTTTAGAAGAGTATGCAAAGACCAAGACTCTCATTAGTGATGGTGAGTTTTCAAAGTTAAGGATGGCACTGTAGTGTACAGTTTACAACACAGAATTATAGGTAATTAAAGCATTTAATCCAATGATTTATCTGATCTGTGATGCTGCTGCCATTTCTGCCATATCTTTTCCTCTTAGTATTTCCTGTATCTGCATTGAGAGCAGAGTAGCAAGATGCTATTATATAAACAACTAGAGGAAAATATTTTCTGTAAATGATTACTAGTTTTTTCAGCTGATAGTTCAAAATCCAGAGAGCTAAGTGTCTAGTTTCCCAAATTCCTTAAAAACCTGCAACCAGAAAGACAACTAACATTCATAGCTGATATCTATCCCTATAAGAGAATGCAAAAGTACATCTGCAAACATTTTAAAAAGTAATTATTAAGTGTCAATTTGATGATTATTAGTCAATGTTCATGCCTGGAGCGATTATTTAGTGAAGTCAAAAGATTTAGGACTTGTGATATTGTTTAGTATTCATTGACTGTCTGCATTGCATACAAAAGAAGGTAAAATCCATGCTCCAAGGAGTTTTACTGTCATGTTCATGATTAATGATTGTGACATTCGCATGGACTTGTGTAACTTTCAGTTTCAGAGAGCTGAATCAATGAGCCTGATTCTTGTGGGGAAAAAAAAGAAAAAGCACTGACAATAAGACTTGGTAAGTTCTACAGTTTAGTTAAGGTTTTTAAAGTCCATGTAATCCAAAATTAATTTTGATAGGAGTTTTTTGGCGACAAGGTGAAGTGCGGTTGTATTATCAACCAGATATGGTAGATCATACACTTCATTTTTCAGCTGTTGTAAGCTGTTCCTTACAACAACTATCTACCAATTGTATCTACTTCCTTGATCATTGGGGTGCCAAGAGAAAGGTAGTGCTGAGGATTCAATTTTAGTGGTCTTATTTCAGTGGAAAATCCTTTGCCTGTTTGCAGAACAACATTTTTTTTTAAAAGCCGGATTCATGTTAAGGCTCCTGTCTTTGTTCAGACAAGTTAATTGCACAGATGGCTGCAACTAGACAGGTAGATTAAAATAAACAGTACATGATTGCGAATTTTAATGGTTTCGTTGCCCAGTTCTATTCTCTTCTGGACAGAGTCCAGACATTTATCAGTGAATATCTTTAATACAGCTATAAAATATGCAGTAAAAAAATGTACAAACCTTAATGAATTAAAACATCAGAAAGATTCAGTAGTGACACAAAAGCTCTTGTTCTCAGATAACAGAAATGAGTTGTAATCTGTTCTACACTCGCCATCACCTTCACTGAGCCAATGAGTTACTTCCAGCAACAATTAAAAGTGACCAGTGTTCTGGCATGAACTATAACTTTAGCATTTCTCGTGGTTATATCTATAATATTTAGGTATGAAATGTTATTTTAAAAATGATCTCTGAGAACTGATCAAAAGGAAAAGAGAACCTACCAACAGCTTGAATAAAATTCCAGTCATCGGGACAAGCATTTGCTGCTGGTTTTTTTTTCTGAAAAAGGGATAAGGATTACTTCTGCAAAGTTTCTTATTTCGGTATGGAAACTTTGAATTACGGCTTAATTGGGCATGCATACATAATGCCAAGTAGAAACATATAAATGTAATTTAATTCAGAACAGTAGCTAAGGAAAACATCACAGAAATGATATTCAGACTGACCAAAATTTAATTAAGAAAGATATTAAAACTCTCCATTCATGTAACACTATTCTGGAGGCAGCTCAAAACTTCTTGTGCTGAAAGGCTGGAAAGTGATCTGAATGAATTTAATGGCAGATTTCATTAAAATAGAACAACATCAGAAAAAAATCTGTTGAGTGTGTTTTCCTCTAAAGTGGTTACATAAATGTTTATGCAGCAGTGTGAAAAATCTTTATTCATCAAGGAAAAGTGGTCATTGTTCTTCTTGACTGGTTCTTCTTGGTTGGACTCGATGATCCAATGGGTCTCTTCCAACCTGGTGATTCTGTGATTCCCTTCATGTACTTGAGTACTCAGTAGCACAGCAGGTGATGCTGGTCAAGGCACTCCTCTGACCTTTGCTTTGGATTGGTTTGGGTAGCCCAGAGTGTAGTCTGGATGGGATTGTTTGCCTTAGTTGCTTTGGAGGGAAAAGAAAAAGGCTGGAGGGTGGTGAATCTAAAAGCTGGAATAGGAAGCAAATTTGTTTGGTTGCTGGAAGGGGAAGATCGCTTCCTGAGTAGAACTGATGAGCTGCCAAGGACTGTCATAATGAAACATGCCAATGCCTCCTGGGGGACTGTGCTTCAGACTTGCCTCTCAACATGCCTTCGAAGGAATTTTGAACAGACTGATGCCAGACAAATGGATAATGCACACTTGTTTTGCTTCCATTGTAAATGCTGGAGTTATTGATAAAAATAGCCCAGGACCATGACATCTTTCTAATGTAAATTGTGGTGGTTTATTCTGTTTAAATCAACATTGTATGTATGCCTTGAACTGACAAAATAGAGTGTGAGACTCTAATTTTGTCCATGACTATCAATTAGTCAGACATTAAAAGCAGTTTAGGCAGAAGAGGTTGGTTAGATGGGTTATTTGCATTGCTTAAACCAATATATTTTCTATTTAAAGACACCATATGAATTAATTTGACCCAAAATGTCACTTTGGGTGAGCTTTTTTGGTTTGTTAGCATTTTTTTATAGTTTATCTGTAAAATATGTATACATATATGTATTAATTTTAGAGAATTTGAGTGAGCACTGATAAAACTCACCTGTCAGATGAATTAATGAATACTATTGGTGCAAATTCTCATGTATTCTAGAGGTTTTTTTCTGGTTATTTTCCTCTGCTGTTTTTATTATTCATGCAGATTCTGTCATTTATTCCCATGGTGGCCATGCACATCTAGATAGTTTTTTCTCTCTCCAGGTATTTTATCAGTTTGTAGTAAATTATTTTCCAGTTCAAATTTTTGATAGTTTAATGTAGGCAAAATTTTACATTCCTTAAAATCGGTCCATAATGATGACAGTTTAGATAAAAAGTTACTTTTAATTTGGTTTTGATGGTGTTTAGACTAGAATTTCAGACAATAATTGTAATCTCAACTAATATATTTGGTTAAAAAAATGGAAAATAATAATTTCATTGAATTTTGTACTTTTAGGCATTGTTAAAGGCTGTTAGTCTCAATATTTTTTTTTCTATCTTTCCCAACTTATTTACAGAACAAAACTAATTTTGTAATTTGCTACAGAGGACAACAGAAACATTCAAACATTTCATTAAACAATCCTTTTTTCGAGGGGCAGTTCTTCTTCTGGAGGGTCAGTTTTCATTTAGTTTCAGAAAAAACTACCCACCTATTGCCAAGGACTGTGTTTCAAACCACAGACAAACTGTTCCTTGTATTTTGTCTTAAACTCCTCTTTTTGACCCATGATTTGAGATGAAGAAATTGAAACCAGTTCAAAAGGGCCAAAATGATAACACCACCTGCTTATGTAACACAGACCTCCTCCTAAAGGAATACCCGGTAGGTGTAAAGGGATGTAGTCAGCCAGCCCCAACTGCATAAAAGGGGAAATTTAGTTTCTCTCAATGGACATTCCCATCTTTTCAGGCATTCATGTCACGTTTAACCATGAGCTCCTTGGAAAGGTGAACACCTTTTGTTCCATTAATTCTCTATTTCCTTTTTAATTCATCTCTCTTCTTTCCAGCTCCTTTCTCTTTCTGTCTCTCTGTCCCTCTATCTCTCTGTCTCTCTCTCCATATTTCTGTTTCTGAAGATGCATAGTCTTGCTTTTATGGTTTATATAACTATGTATATTTGCCTTCATTATGAATCAAGAGTTATTTTACGCTCATAGCCAATCAAATATTTGCAAACTGCCTTAGAATTAATACATTACTTCAAAATGGCCATACAGTATTTTTATTACACTAATTCATGCCCTGGAATCCTGCTTTAATGAACCACATTCCTCTTCTTGGAGGTCGGGACATAATACCTATACATTTCTTCTTCCTGCTTTGACATCATTAAAGCTTTGTCATGACTTCCAGGCTTTATTCCAAGTTGAATGCATTGCTGTAGTTTCCTGTCAGAAAGAAGATTCTATAGCATTTGCCAGCACTGAAGACTTCTGAGACTTTGTTCAGCCACTGGGGTATAGCTGTCCTGTGCTCTCTGAGGCGCCTTGGGGTCTGCTGTTGGGTCTCCAGCTACTCCTCCAGAAGGGAGTAAGTTTCCCACAGGCCCTGCCAAAATCATGCTGATGTTTCAACACAGCACTGAGTGAGCATAGGTGAGCACTGAATCCAGCTTTGATTTTGATTTATGCACCAGGAAGCTGAAGTCTGAAATCCATCTCTCAGAGATGAGTTCAGACATTTCATAGAATCACAGAATGACTTGTCTTGGAAGGAACTTCAAAGATCATCTAGTTCCACTCCCACTGCCGTGCTCAGGGACACATTCCATTAGATCAGGTTGATCATCCAGCTGAGTCTGGAACACTCCTAGGGATGGAGTATCCATAACTTCTCAGGGCAACCTTTTCCAATGCCTCACCACACCCACAGTATAGAATTTCTTCTTAATATCTCATCCAAATCTTCTCTTTTTTAGCTTAAACCAGTACCTCTCATCCTGTCACTGCACTTACTGATAAAAAGCCTCTCCCCAGCTTTCTAATAGTTCATCTTGAAGTACTGGAAGGCTGCTATAAGGCCCCTGTGGATCCTTCTATTCTCTAGGCTAAACAAGTCCAGCCCTCTCAGGCTGTCCTTGTATGGCAAGTACTCCAGCCTTATGATAATTTCACGGCACTCCTCTGGACTCATTCCACCATGTCCTTCCTGTGTTGAGGACTCCAGAACTGAATGCAGTACTCCAGGCGAGGTCTCATAAGACGTGAGTACAGGAGAATTATCTCCCTCGACCTTCTGGTCACACTTCTTTTGATCTGACCCAAGATACAGTTGGCTTTCTGGACTACAAGTACAGGTTAGCAGCTCATGTTGACCTTCTTATCCACCAGACCCCCAAGTCCTTCTCTTTAGAGCTACTCTTAATCCATTCTCCACCCAGCCTGTATTTTTGCGTCTGATTGTCTTGACCCAGGGTGAATTCTCTCTTTATTTTCTATCGTCTACCAGTACAACCCTTATTTCTGCGCACTAACTGTAAAAAGACATTTCTTTCACTTTCACAGCCAAAAATTTGTTAACCAAGTAAAATCAGCATCCTGGTGTTGTAAAACAAATAATACTAGAGTTGCACTGTAAGTATATAGATCAAATAGGAACTTTGTTGATGTAAACTATCAATCATTCCTATTTTCTTCCTTCTGCCATGAATTTGGTTTTGTTTTGCCTTAAATGATACTGAATTTTGGTAAAGATAACATTTTCCCTACGATTTATCACCTGCTGAACTGAGTAACATGCTCATTTGCATCAGTTATGTGCGTTGAATTTTCCAGTATATCAAAATGCTTTAGAGTTTGACTTCACTAGTGAGGAAGACAGAGGTATCAATCAGTTGTAACTAATTTATTCTAAATAAGTTATGTAGATAAACTTTTAGAGGTAGTTTGTACTTTCTATTATTCAAAACCCTATGCAATAACAATTTCTTTTGTAAATGAACTATGTGGAATAGAGTTCTACAGTCATATGAGCTCATTTGACAGACACTTTAGTGTTGCATTTGTACTATATCAAATCATAATACAAAAATCATCATTCATTCTTTTTCTCAAAGACAACAAGACTTAATAGTCTCTCTTTTCTTTAGAGCACAAGAAATGCAGAAACTGCAATTCTACTGGAAGTGCTTATTTGTTTGTCTACATAAAGGCTAGATAAAGGTACCTCTATATTTAAAAGGGAATAGCTTTAAGAAGCCAAGAAGAAAGAAACAGACATATTACTGGCAGTGAGTCCTGAGAAAGTAATATTTCATAATCATGTAAAACAAATTCAGGGAAATTCAAACTTTTTTTTTTGTTACCTAGAAGCAACTTATTGATGCATACTCCTTAGGAGTGTTTTCAGTGGCAAACATAATTTCTGCAGATTTAAGGAAAATGCAGGTTTGCATATACTTTTCAAATGGCACATGGAGGACAGATACACTTCCATCTTCTAGAAGCAGTGAAGTTGAAATAAAGTGAACTGAATACTTGGCAGAAAGTTATATGAATTTTTGGCAGATACATTTTTTCTCTTAGGAGAAGAAATAACATTTCTGCCATTGAAAAGCAGAATGACATAAACATATTCTGAAAAAAATATAACATAAATAAGCAGGACATGTAAAGGAAAACACTGATGCTCTTAAAAGATTGGACAGATGCTTATATCCAAAGTTGCAGTGGTCTGAATTTACTGGAGGAAACAGAATGGAATACAAAAACATGTTTTTTCTGTTTTCCTATTTTTCTTTAGGGTCAGTGAGACAGGAGAATATAAGCTACAATATATTGTGCTTTCAACACTATGCCTAAATCAGACTCAATCTAAAGATGTTTTTTGGCAAATGAAAACTGTGTAGCTTCTCCTTATTTGAGACATTTGTTTCTGAAATATAAAGGGAACGCAGATTATGTATGAAAAGATATATTCTTTTGAATTACTTATTCCACTCCCATTCCTCTGACTGAATATCTGTCAGCTATTGACACACTTTTGAGAGTTTCCTTATGTTCTTGATGATGATCAAAGGATGATTTTTTAATAGTGTTTAGGCTCATGAAGATGCAGATAAGTGCCAATAAGAATTAGATACTGAGGTACATTTGAAAATCTCATCTGAATCTGGTTGTTAACATCTCTAAGTTCCCTTAAAAATCTAGTCATGTATACTTACTCCTACCCATATTACTGAAAGGGACCATGAATCTGGATTTATGTTATGATTTTTTTTCAGCTGATTTGTAGGCTTTTGAGAATAGATCAAAATCCACTTTCATTGATTTTCCAAATGGACAGTGAATCATTCTTTTATTATCCTCTTAGTATCAGCTAAGCAGTTAGATAGGAGAAGAGGTATCCCGTTCTTTTATTACCCTGGACAGAGTAGGAAAGCAGTAAAACACTGAGAAAAATTGCACAGAGAGGGAATAAAATTGTAATAAAGATGTTTGTAATCCTGTTACTCATTCTCTATTGTAGCAAGACTGCTAAAAGCAGGCTAGGGGGTTATTATACTATGAGAAGTATATTGTTTAAGCATACACAGAAACAGAATTGCAGTGTAACCAAAAATCAAAGTATTTCTTCTTTTCTCCCCTTTACTCCTGTCTCCTGGTGCCCTGTAAATTGGGCAGATGGTTGATCTGTGCATGAGTCTTTTCCTGCCTACATAACACATTTTCAGGTGATGGTGGAGTGTCTGGAGATATTCTACTAATGGTCCTTAGCATCTGAGATTTTCAGATCCTGTGATGAAGACCTGTACTAACCACAGTCACAGTTACAACTGTTCACGCCATGAGAGTTTCCACGTGCTTCATGACTATACTAATCACCACATGAATGTGTAATACTCCAAAAACTGACTGACAGCTGGCAGGCCAGGTTTTGCTGTGCTTTAGAGTTTTATGAGTTTTAGTCTCTTCATAAATTGAGCTTTTTCCTAATATTGTGTTTCTCTATGAATCATGTTTTTTTCCCAAAGCTACATATTTGCATGTCATGTCCTCTCTGTCCCCAGCTGGCACAGGGTTCTGTGAGATTTCTGAAATAAGTTTGATTTTAAAGCACCTTCTAGGCAGTTTTGAATTATGCTTTGGCTCACAGTGGCTTCTGTCATAGCAAATATTAGAAAAATGGAAAATTAGATTAAAGCTAGTCTTCAGCTCCCTTTCCTAAAATGCACAGAACTTGTATCTGCAGCTGAGGTTATAGTCTTTATGCATTTTTTGATTACATACATTTAAACACTTTTAATTTTATCTTAGAAGCAACTGCAGAAAATGGAGGCAAAATAGCTGCAACTAAAAAATACTTGTTTGGGTTTGGTTTTGATTTTGTTTCCAGAATAACTCCTTGATCTTGTTCAGTGAGTTATAGGGAGAGTTTCTCAGTTTTTATTTTCTTTTAAATTTTCTTTTCTTTTTTTTAAAACTCCTGTAACATTGTTAAATTTTTTTTTTTTTCACTGTAATGTATTTCAAAGCTTCTAGACTGTTTCTTTTCTGCAAAATGCTGGAGATAGATAGATACATATTGTAATGAAGAGAAAATAAAAAGACTGTGCTTCACCTTTCCAAAAAACAGAATTTTGTTTGCCTTCACATGAAATATTAAGGAATGTACAAGCATGTCTAGTTCACTAGAGACAGAAGATAAAGGAACCATACCATCAGATTCACTCACCTTTCAGCAAGTTATTGGTTTCAAGCCATTAAAAATATTTCACAATTTCTTCCCCACCTAGACACAACCAGTCATTCATGTGACCTCCCCATCTCTCCAAAGCCATGTAGCATGCCAAATTGATTCATCTGGGTTTCTGCAACTCCTAGTCAAGAGTTTACAGAGTGACTATAAAATGGAGACACGGAAATACTTAAAATGGACATTGAAAAAATTGACTCTTACTCCAGATCAAGCAGTGTGTAGTATCAATTACATGGATCTATTTTTGCTGGTGCATGTAGAATCGTAGAATTGCTTGATGGGAAAAAATCATTGAGATCATCATGTTCAACCACACCTGTCCACTACTAAACCATATCCCTGGGCATCTCATCTATCCATCTTTTAAATATCTCCAGGGATGGTGACTCAACCACCTCACAAGGCAGCCTTTTCCAGTGTTTGATAAAACATTTGGTGAAGAAATTTTTCCCTATTATCTAAGCTGAATCTTCTCTGGTGCAATCTGAAGCCGTTTCCTCTTACCTTATCACCCATCACTTGGGAGAAGATACCAACTCCAATATTGTTACAGCAAATTTTCAGGTATCTGTAGACAGTGATAAGGTCTCCCCTTAGCCTCCTTTTCTCCAAGTTAAACACCCTACTTCCCTCAGCTGCCTCTCATAAGGCTTGTTCTCCAGTCCCTTCACCAGTTTCATTGCCCTTCCTGGACATGGTCCAGGACCTCAATGTCCTTGTAGTGAGGGCCCCCAAACTGTACAGAGAATTCGAGGTGCGGCCTCACCAATGCTGAGTATAGGGGTACAATCACTTCCTTGGTTCTGCTGGCCACACAAATTCTGTTACAGTCCAAGATGCAACTGGCCTTCTTGGCCACCTACGCACATTGCTGGCTCATTCTCCTCCAGCAGTCAACCAACACCCCCAGATCTTTCTCTGCCAGGCAGCTTTCTAGCCAATCTTTCCCAAGCCTGTAGCTCTCCATGGGGTTGTTGAGTGTCTCCATATTGTTGGAGTGTGTCCAGAGAAGAGTGACAATTCTGGTAAAGGAGCTGGAGAACAAGTCTTATGAGGAGCGGCTGAGGGAAGTGGAGTTGTTTAGCCTAGAGAAGAGAAGGCTGAGGGGAGACATTATTCTTCTCTACAGCTACCTGAAAGAATGTTGTGGAGAGGAGGGAGCTGGCCTCTTCTCCCAAGTAACAGGGGACAGGACAAGAGGGAATGGTCTCAAGCTCTGCCAGGGGAAGTTCAGGCTTGACATCAGAAAAAAATTTTTCACAGGATAGGTCATTTGGCACTGGAATGGGCTGCCCAGGGAGGTGGTTGGGTCATCTTCCCTGTAAATGTTTAAGGACAAGTGGATGAGGAGCTGAAGGTCATGGTTTAGTGACTGATAGGAATGTTTGGACTTGATGGTCCTGTGGGTCTTTTCCAACCTACTGATTTTGTGATTCTATGTTGCATCTCTGCCACACAAGGCATGCCTGCCTGTTGGGTCTGAGACAGGAAGCATAAAATATTGTTCCCTTTCATATTCCCTGATGGTCCTCAGCCTGCTCACCTCCTCCCTGAGTTCTGTCACCAAACAGAGTAGTTCCTCCACCTGAGCACACTTCCCACAGGTGAATTCCCCACTGGAGTCTGACACCAATACAAGGGGAGGGCATGCCCTGCAGCCTGGCATCTGGGTGGCAGCATGCACCCACGAGGAGATAAGTTTGGAAGACTCCATCAGTCACAGCTGGTGTAGAGATTGGAGAAGTCTTATTTTTCTGCAGTGTTCACCATAGGTCCCTGGTAGTTCTGGTCAGGGTCAAATGCCCTGCTTACATGCCTTCCCTGCACACACTTGTCTGTTCACACTGTGCAAACTGTGTTGCACACTGCCATGTCGTGCCCTTCTGACATGCCACACTTTGTTTGCCTGCACCTGTTTGCTGCACACCTGTCACTGGCATTCCTTAGGAGTTGTTTAAATCTCCTGCAGATGGTTCTGGGAATGTCCCCTCCGCATTAGCTATCCATGTGAGAGCTACCACTTCCAGGAGTTAGGAATAGCCTGCCCCTGGCTCCCTCCTGGGCTTCCCTCACTTGAGGGACCATGTATCTGCCTCAATCTAGCGCTCAGCTACAGAAATTACTGTCTCTGCTGCTGATCCTTGCTGGTTGAGATGAAATGGAAGAGTACAGTGTTGTTATGACACAATACAAAAGCTATTTTAGAATATACTTATAAGTGCATTTACTCCTGTTGCTGACTTTCCGCTCATAGATGACAAGATTTTTATTTCAATTCTACCTATCTGGTTCAATCTTTTGGATTACTGAAAGTCGTAAAATGATAAAGACACATTTATCAATAATTTACATGACATAAAAACTGAAAAGAAAAGCAGGAGATGGAAAGTAGGAATCTGAAAGTCTAGAAAAATAAACATTAGTTTGCCTCTCTGATGCTTCCCCCAAGGACAGTAAACGCAAAAGCCATTGTATGCAAAATTCAATTCACTGTTTCATTTTATTGGTGGTGTAACATTTGAATTCTTTGAGCTCAAAAGTGATTTCTTCTTTGAGCAACGATGTTTTTCAGCTTCAATATATAAGATATACAAATTTATGTTTCCAGTTACTAAAGGAAAGTCACAAATGAACTTGTATATTTACTTAATATTATGCATTTTGGTATCTTCTGCTTTCAGGAAATTTAAGGAAACTATGAATCACAACTTTTACATGATCTCTCTTGTTGGTCCTACAAGATCTTATAGAGAGAACTTGGGAATTCATCCTGTAATAGCACAGAAATGGAAATTTTTTTTTCTCACTATACATTTCCTCACTGAAATACATGTATACCTCTGGTTTTGCTTTTTCTAAACTCTGTAATAAAACAAAAAAAAGTGATTATCTATCTATGTGTGTTAAAGAAGAGAGTTTTCTTAGAACACTCTTAGCATGTACCTGAAAATGACACTAAGCTGGGTGGAAGTGTGGATCTGCTGGAGGGTAGGGAGGCTCTGCAAAGGGATCTGAATAGGCTGGACTGCTGGGCTGAGTCCAATGGCNATGATTCGAAATGATTAGTTAAAAGAATAAAGAAAGGCTTCTGTGTGGGTCAGATATTCATATCTCACTGAACAAAGGATTATTTATTTGTTTATTTCACTTTGGGAGCTGGATTCCCGAACCAGCCTTTTGGCAAGAGTGTGGTCTTCACAAGTAACAGCTCACTGGCTAATACTGGGGGAAAGTCATATCCAAAAAACATCACAGGCTGACCAATAAATTGGTGGTGCAGGTAGACAATGGACCCATTTCATCCCTGACATAACTTTCCATTTGAGAATGGAACAAATCTTGGCTTTCTGTATTTGTGCTTATCTGATCCATGAGTTGCAGAACAAGGGAGGTATTTTATACTCTGAGTTCCAAAATCAAGAAGGAAACATCTCTGCAAGCTATAAAGAGTTCACTCAATATTATTGTCATTTTGAGGTCTCTGTGTAACACTGTTAAAGAAATGTGTAGTGTCAAATACTGGAAGATGCAACTCTTACATTCATGTATCAGTAACTTACAAGCTGTAGACTGAACCTTTAACTTGAGGATGCCATGTATTAGCCATAGAGTATCTATACTAACAATAAAAGTGTGTGCTAAGAAGGCACCAATTCTTTGATATTTTGCTCCCCCATCTCAACGCACCTGAGATAGGATGTACCCGAAATTACAAATGCTACATAAATCAATATAAGTAATAGTGTCTGCAAGGGCTTAAATACATATTGAAAGTGAGTTGCTTATTGTTAAATTTTAGAACTTTCAGGCAATTGGTTTTGTAAACATGAGTGTGCAATTCTTGGCAAATAAATTTATTAATTAAGCTAGTCTAATTGCAATGGAAGCTAATGGCAGTATTCAAATAACTTGGATAAATACCAAGTGAGACCTAAAGGAGGAATTCTTCTATGGCTAAGCTGGGATTTAAAAAAAATATAACAGGAAAAAGTGATCCATAAAAGAAAAACTAATCTACTCATGTAAAATGCATTTTTTTAAACATTTCATAATATCTGAGGATCAATTTGCATGCAATTATCACAGATATATTTTACAGGTACATCATATCAACTTTCCAATTTTGTTGATGTCGATACTTTCTTGAATAAAAATTAGAACAGTCATCAAACTGGAATTGACCTGTACATGTTCTAGATGGCATGAAAGTTTTTTTTAAACTTTGTCTTTGACTTTGAAAGTACCATAAACCATAACATTAGAGGGAACATGTTTTATAAGTGCAATGTGAGGACTGGAGTGCTGGCTTGAAAGTTTATGTCTTTGTACCACTTTCTTGAAAATTGTAATTGTTTTTATCTGTGTTTAACAGCAAGGAATTTGTAGCATGCAATTTTTTTTGTGTGAGTGTGATCTCAATCAAGAGGTTTTACTGCATCAGATTGAAAAAAAACCTGATTTAATGAACAAAAAAGTAGAGATGTCTGTTAAAAATAGTAGGACACTTACTATATAATGTGATGTTCTAGAAAAGATTATATATGTCCGGAGTGCTTTTTTTGAATATTAGCTTTAATGTAGGGGTATTGGCTGATTTGAAAAAGTAATTTCTGCCAGTTGATAAAGGTTTCCTGTGGACAATATTGCTCTGTTTTTTCCCAAATTTATTTCCTCCTTGTCTGCTCTTCTATCTGTGCCCCAAAAAGATGAGAAATAGGATGTGAGTATAACAAAAAGAAACTATTACCCTGGAGGTCATTAGAAGGCTATGGGCATGACAAAAGTGACATTTGAACTTAATTTTTCATAAAATACAATGGATATTCATAAAAATATGAATGCTTGTGCCCCTGATAGACGTAATTATTGTAAAATGAAGATAACTTTATCAAGCCTTTTTTTTACAAACCATTTATTCTCTTCTGATATTGGTAGATTCTGTTCTATGTTGTAAGGAGGAGTAGATACACAAATACATTCTTTAAAGCAGATTTTGGTCACATTTATTGTAGCATTTTAGTTCTCACTGACTTTATATTCTACTGGTGCATCAAAACCAGACAACCATGCAAAGCATTTCATTTGGATAACTCTACCACTCACTGAATAACAACTAACCTGTCCTTCCCAGTTTTCAAAATTAGGAAATGCCTAGCAAAGGGAGAGGTAGAAGGAAACATCAAGATAAAAAAGGCTGGATTCAAGGAAGAAAGCATTGGCACCTCTAGCATGTAAGAGTTTGGTACTTGCTAGTGAAACACAGGGTGAAACGCCATAATTTCTTAGTTCAAAGCTTACATCTGTTTTGCTCAAAATTGCTTTAAATTTTCTTCCTTCAAAGAACATAGTGTACCCTGTGAATGTTTTGAACACATATATGTTTTCTGCAAGCAGATTAGCATGCCAGAAATTGTGCAAATTTTCCTGCTTTGCAGTCCTAAAAGGATGTCCCTCATTTTCATTCTCCTTGCTACTAAATGCTCCACTCTCACTTATTTATTTGCAGCTATATGCTTTCACAAAATGGTCCCTATGGTAAGACTTTTATTTATCACTCTATATGTTTCATATTACTTATTATCACATTAATCTTTGTAACACTTGCATTTAAATTCAGAGAGCTGGGGGTGATGCAGAGAGCGTCAGAAGTACATGTCTTCTCTGCCTCATCACCCAAAGTAAGAATAACAGTGGTCTTCCAGGAGTCCTTCAAGAGGAAGGAAGCCTTTGGTCATCAGAAGTATATGGGGACAGAGCTGGAATTCTGATGAAGGGGCCTCGTCCTGAGAGGTGTCAACATGTGGATATGCCACATCAAGGTGGAGAACATTCTTGGGTGGATTTGCCTGGCCTTCCTCCACGCGTGCACCTGCAGCCCCCTTCTGAAATCTACTTAAATGGAAGATAATGATTAGTGTTGTGTCTGTCAGAAGTATTTATATACCCTCCACAAAAATTTTACACTGATACAGTTCTTTTTTCACATATAAATAAAGGGCAATTACTGGATTCATCAATTTATTGATTACTTCCAGAGAGGAACATGGATTTACCTTTGTGCTAGTAATGATTATTTCAGTTTGCTGTGTTTGTAATTTCAAAATAAATAGTACAATTGCATTTTTTTTTCTCTGACAGGTGTAGTTAACTACCTCTACACAGTGTTTTCATAATGCTTTTCTGCAAATGATTTAGATTGTTTATGTAGCCATGCTGCCACATGAATATGCAGGAATTAATTAGACTATTCTAGATATGAACTGGATTTTCTTTTTTGGTAAGGCATTAACTTCCTCTGAATATAGATGTATAAGAAATGAAGATAGGTCAGCTAATGAGTCCACAAGGCTGTAATTTTCATTAAAATGTATAGCTAAAACTCTCTTTATGAAAGAGAGTGGCAGCAGGCTGTGAGCAATTTCAGGTAAAATGATTTTTGGTATAATGAAGCTGAAGATTAGACAGAACTTCAAGTTTAGTACCATACACACATCATATCATAGGAACCTTGTAGTTTGGAATTCTCATTTGTTCTTTCAACAGACTAGCTATTAGATGTTTATTCTTCAAATATTTTTTTTCTAAGATGAGAGACAAAGATCTATTCTCACTAAAGAGCAATGAGATTTTTTTACTTACCTTCTTAAAATCATATGAATTTTTTTAACCTTGATTTTCTTCCATTTTAATATAGAATCACTAGGTTGGAAAAGACCTACCAGATAATTGAGTCCATCCATTCTTCTCAATCAGTAAGCCATACCCCTCAGCACCACATCCACTCATCCTTTACACACCTCTAGGGAAGGTGAGTCAATCACTTCCCTGGGCAGCCTGTTCCAGTGCCCAATGACACTTTCTGTGAAAACGTTTTTTCTACTGTCCAGCCTGAACTTCCCATGGTGGAGCTTGAGGCCTACTTGTTCTCCTTCCCCTTCACCAGCTTTGTCGCTTGATTAACATTAACAATTAACTGCCTTGTGTTATTTTGTGCAAAGACTAAGGTTAACACAAATTAATTTTTTTTTAATCTTTTTTTTTCTCATTATCATACTAATTTTTTTCTCTTGGTGGGGTGTATTTTGGATAACATGCTAACCCCACTGATTGCCACAATATTCTGTAAAATCTGTGTAGGGACCTATTTTTTCATTATCTCAGTTCTAACTGTTCTGATAATCATAAATATAGCATATTTTTTGCTGAAGATTTCTAACAATGAATAAATTAATCTCAAGTGTGTCATTATCAAAGGTGAAAAAATCTCTTTTTTTTTACAAGTGGAAAATAATAACCCATATTCTGATTACCAGAATAAATTAATTGCTAGTAAATGTACACTACCTGAAAAAAATCATGACTATTCAAAATGCAGTTAATTTTTAAGTGCATTTAAGAAAAGGAATTGCCATATTTTTTCATGTATCTCTCCTCCATATAACTCCTCACAATACCAAACCAAACTAAAATTAAGTCTGACAATTGATAAATTAAAGAATCAGCTCAATTAAAACTAAATGAATCTGACAATCACTTTGAGTTGAATGCTTTTTACCCAACTAGTGAAGAGGAGTATTCGTAATGAAAAAAATGTTTATTCTCCAAACATTCAGACATTTCATTGGCCCAGGGGATCATAATCCCTGTACTTGCAGACAGTTGCTTTAGGTTCACATATGCATTAAAAGGCTTTTGCTACAGGATGGGGAGTTTGAATTACTGATGTAACCAGTAGAGCATTAGCAGAAGCAATCCAGGCACAAGTAAAGGCTGGACAGAGAATGGAAGGAAAATATCCCTGAAAAGAAGGAATTCAGGGTGCTGGTGGATGAGAAGCTCAACATGAGCTGGCAATGAGAACTTGCAGCCCAGAAAGCCAATCGTATCCTGGGCTGCATCAAAAGAAGCATGATCAGGAGGTTGAGGGAGGTGATTCTCTCCCTCTACTCCACTCTCATGAAACCTCACATGGAGTACTGTGTTCAGTTCTGGAGTCCTTAGCACAGGAAGGACGTGGATCTGCTAGAGTGAGTCCAGAGGAGGGCTGCAAAGAGACCACGTCCCATGCTAGGACAAGCTGAGACAGTTGGGCTTGTTTAGTCCAGAGAAGAAAAAGCTCTGCAGAAATTAAAGGGAGCCTTACAGGAAAGCTGAGCTTTTTATCAAGTAGTGCAGTGATAGGACAAGTGGTAACAATTTTAAGGTGAAAGATGAAATATTTAGATGAGATACTAGGAAGAAGATTTTTACTGTGAGGGTTGTGAGGCACTGACAGAAGTTTCTTAGAGAAGTCGTGGGTGTCCTGTCCCTGGATGAGGTTGGATGATGTTTTGAGCAATCTGATCTAGTGGAAGGTACTTCTGCATGTGGCAGGGAGGTTGGAACTTATGACCTTTAAGTCCCCTTCCAACTCAGAATATTCTGTGATTCTACGGTTGCATGATTCTATGATTCTTGTCAGCAGTGTCCTGCCTCTGTTACTATGTAAACCAAAGAGCGCATTTGTTTGGGTAGCAGGGACTGAGATGGGATTTGAGTCCCAGACTGAGTAAGACAATGAGTCTACATTTATGGAGACAGCTAATTATTTCCTGTGAGCAAATGTAGAACTTGCTCCAGAAATAATTCACAGCTTCTGTTTATCATAATTCTTGCCTTTGTTTTGCATACAGCTGTCTCTGTCCAGAAACAGTTGTCTGACCTGTCTTAGGCAAAATACTTCATAAAGAATTTCTTCTCTTGTTCCTCTGGCATTTAATACTATAGTAGCTGACATGAATATAAATTACATCATTCACTAATAACAATGTATAAAGACTATAAAACTTCAATACAGTGTTTTTGTCAGTTTAAAAACTCCCACTGCAATAGTCATAAAAATATCTAACAGAATGCTATTCACTCCACTGTGTAAACATACTCTTACCCTGTCTGGTGAAAATATGCATTGTAGGGTACAATTATGCACAGATAGTTGGCAAGTAAGACTCTAGAAGCAATATATATTCACCATATATTTATTCATCTTTTCTGTTTCAATTTCCAACCTCCACTTCTATCTTTATGAAAATATTCATACAGAAAATGAAGAAACTGGTTCCTTTCTTGGCCATTACTGCACATCAAGCAGGTTCTGTCAGTAAGGAATGACATAGACTTTAATGTATAGGATAGGCAGTTTGACTTAAAGAATGACCAATGCATAACATAACTGACAGAAAGCAATAAAATATTTTTGCTGCCTTCTCTGTCATCTGGATTTTTATCAGTGTGAATTTCCTTAGATTTTAAAAAAACCTTTATGCATACTTTACCCCTCCTTCACCTCAGCTGGGGACTGTGATGTATCTCCCAGAAAGTCACATCACCTGAATATAAGTGGGAAGGGAGGATGTGTTTTGCTAGGTCCATCGTTGTCTTGAAATACAGAAGGCTCCAGCAGCACCTACTCATCTGGCAAAGGAGAATTAGTTCTAGACTGAAAAACCAACCAGAAGTAAGGATAAGATTTCTTTTTACCTTGGTTCTGAAAGTGTGTTTGTTTGTTTGTTTTTCTCTTTTTATGACTAGGAAGAAGATGCATTAGCTGTAGTAAGTGAAAACTACCTCTAAAACAAGTTTAGCAAAACACAGACTATAAGAAAGGACAATCTGTCCATGTGATTTCCCTCAACACCTTGTAAGCCAATGTTACTTGATGCTTGGATGCTTCTGAAGTTTTTAATTTGTTTCTCTCTTTTTTCACAAAACAGAAAATGTTTTTTTTATTCTGTACACCTGCATAAGGATCTACTTAAATGGAAGATAATGATTAGTGTTGTGTCTGTCAGAAGCATTTATATACCCTCCACAAAAATTTTACACTGATACAGTTCTTTTTTCACATATAAATAAAGGGCAATTACTGGATTCATCAATTTATTGATTACTTCCAGAGATGAACATGGATTTACCTTTATGCTAGTAATGATTATTTCAGTTTGCTGTGTTTGTAATTTCAAAATAAATAGTACAATTGCATTCCTTTTTCTCTGACAGGTGTAGTTAACTACCTCTACACAGTGTTTTCATAATGCTTTTCTGCAAATGATTTAGATTGTTTATGTAGCCATGCTGCAACATACAAGGGTGGATAGAGAAGCCATCTGTCATTTAATTTATTTCTCACCGCATTATGTATATAAAGCAAATGCTGGATATGCATTAATGTTAGCCAGATAGGAGATTTCTTTGCATTTTTTTTCAGAACTGTCACTTTTATAGCCTTATTTTTGGAAGATAAATAAATGCTCTATGTTGCCTGATGAATTTCAGAGCTAAGTTAGAGGGAAATAGAGCCATGTTCAATGTATCTACCCTCTGATGGATAGATTTGTCTTATTTGTAGTCAGTATAGCATGCAAAAGCCTTTTTTCACTTGTCATGGGGAAGCAGCTAATATGTGAGTCTGTCTTCTACTCTGTTAAGATTAATTCCAGCATTTCTGTCTAGTAGACACCTACTTCCTCAGGCATTAACTGGTTAAGCACTGATCTTTGACAGCTGAGATACTATTTTCATTTGACTTATTTCCCTCAAAAAATTAACACACTTTATGACTAAAAATTCATTTTCCTTTACATTCTGTGATGTTTCACAATACTTCAGGGTGATCCTTCAGGCTGATTCTAATGTGTTCCTCTCAGTTTCAGTTCAGGTCTGGTATAGGGTTTTGCCCTTGGTTTCATGAAAGAGATCATACACACTGAAGTCTTCATTACTTTTTCTTTGGGGTATCTGTAACAAACGAGCAGCAAACATTTACTACCACAGGATAATAGAAACATTCAGGGGTATTTACTGGACTTTTTGTTCCTGTTTATCTTAGTGCATTTCTAATCATGGTTTTAATTTTTATTACAGAAGAACTGAAAAATCCAGTTATAATTGGCCTCTTCTACATTCAGCTTTGTACAGAAAAGTAATTTCTCCATGCCCTGAGGAGTTCACAGTTTGATTTAAGACACAAAAGTGAATTAATTTAGTAATTGGGAAGAATAGCTGTTATGGAGGAAGTCTGTTGTACTAATGTGTAATTTTAACAGTTTTATGTTATGCTTTACTTTGAGATTCAGCTTCTAAAATCAGATGGCCAAGCTTTAATCTTCACTTTGTTATTGTTTTCTCTCTCCTGCCCCTTGCCCCTCCTGGCCCTGGAAAATGTAGTTATTGAAGTTAGGAATGAAGTGTTGAAAAAACCAAGCTTTCATGGCTGCAGTAAATCACAGAAAGAAGAGAACTTCTGGACAATTTGAAAACTATTTAATGAGATCAGGGTCTTTTAATTTTTGAATTTTTATGTCTGCCAGTAATATTCTCAGTGAAACAAAAGCATTCCTCAAGGCAGTTAAGAAAGATATCTAATAGGAAGATTTTTGTGTTTGTATTCCCAAGACAGTTTAAAAAACATGTCCATTTAAATGCTTAGAATGGTGGCATATGTACACAGAGAACATCTAGACTGATATTAATTTTTAATATCATTCTTATGTCATTTGTATGTTATTCTTTTTCAAAAGGGTTTCACAGAAGTCCTATACCTGTGGTGCCCCAACTAAGGTGTATATCAGGAAATCTCATAAGCAACAGAAAAGCCATGCAGAAAATGAAACAGTCCATACAAATCTTCATTTTGTTGTAAAATCATTTGCCATTTTCCCAAACACTACAGGAGTCTTGGGTCACTTTGCTCCCTGATGCCCTAGGTTATCCAGCTAGGAGGGGAGCCAGAGCAATGTCTCAAAACATGTCTTCATGTCAAAAGATCTCACAGCATTTGATGGTGACCCCTTTTAGATCTAAATATTAATGTATAATTAATATTGTGCTACGTATAGAAGATGAACATAAAATCCACAGTAACTGAGATGTTAATATTTCCCTTCTCTTTATTTCCAGGTAAATGAAGAACCATACCAATAGCTTAGTAGAAATCATGCTCTTTTCACTTAGCATAAAGATTTTTTCAGACTCTGTACTAATGATTTTATATCACAATTTTATTATAATAGAAAAGGTGGCTTTGTCAGTCTAACTTAGTCAAAGAATTTATATGAATATTTCTATCATTTACATATTTATTTACAAAAATCTGTTTATGACTAAAATCACCACTACTGACAGAATCATGGAAGACAGTGCTGTTATAACTCATAGCTGTATTACCAAAAGCCCAGTTGAAAAACAGACCTAATTTTTCTATGAGTGCCAAGACATTAGAAGTGAAGTCTTTAGTGAATACAACATAAACATAAAGATGAGGAGGAAAATGCGAAGATTCAATGACCAATGTAAGTCATCTTAAAGTCCAGCTCCTCCAGGACCTTTTCTGCCTCTCCAGGTACTTTTAAAAAAAATATAATAAAGGTATTTAAATTAACTTCATCAGCATTTTACAGCAAAAGTAATCCTTTCTTCTTTCTTAATAAGGAAAAATCAATGATAGTTTCTAATCATGCCAAATATTTCCTTAATCTGAAAACTGGCTATGGAATTGTCAACAAAATATACTCTTACCAAGCAAATGTCCCTAGTTAAAAAAGCAGAGTAGATATTTTTCTGCAACTGTGTGCCTCTCTTCTCTGGTGAACAGACTTGTTGCTACTCCTAATCTGGTGTAGACAATCTGTGGCCATATTTATTTTCAAAAGAGAGAAAAAAAAAGTGGAGTGCAAATGAAGAAGAAAATCAAGAAAGATTCACTAAAGAAGTGTGAAATAAGACAGTGACTTATCTTTCTTCAGTTTTGCTCCTAAATTATTCATTTTAATGCTCTTCTTTTTTGTTTGCCTTAACCCTTTAGAAATATTCATATTACCTCTTACTCTTTGTTGAGAAACTTTACAAAATTTACTGAGTGCTTTGCTGCTTATATTTAGCAATACTTAACATTTGTTTTTCATTGAATGTTGATAAATTTTGTCCTTTAGGACAAACTCTAGTTTTAAGTCTTTCCTTCATCTTTTCTTCATGTCAGGTTAATAACATTTAATTTGTGTTTCAAATGTTTCTCACCAGCCTACTGCTGTAAATCTTTCATGAGGTAATCTGGATTTATGTTGAGGGAATGGAGGAAAAATTGGCTTCATGCCCTTAACCTGGTGTAGTCTCTTTCCCCCCTAAAATAGAGTGTTTCTTAATATGGAATGGATACAAACCCACTGAAGCAAACACAAAAGCTCCTATCCACAGCAACTGGTTTTAACCAGAATCTCTTGCTACATTATCTCTCTCTTCCTTGTTCAGTGCTGTTGCCAGATCCACCTCTGTTATTTTTACTTCAATACTTCCCAGCAAAATATGTGCTCTTATTTCTTTTAATGCATTTCTTTCTGCTCTTGTCTGCAGAGTGTTTCCTGCCAGCACATCAAATAAAAGATTGGGTGATTAAACAGTTATTGTGGGATTCAAATGCATTTTTCTCCCAATCCTGAAGATGCAACTCTAAGTGAACATCAAGAGCAAAAAGATGTTCCTGAATTTGTAATATAATTAATGTTAATTCACATTATTTCAAAATCTCTGAACCTACCTTTTTAAAGCACTGTTAAAAATGCGTCTCTGTTACAGCCAACCCTCTTATTTAGCTAACAGAAAAACATCATACATGATATAAGACTCAGAGAAAGTTTAATATCCAGTGATATTAGTACAGAAAGAAACTGTTTTCTGCCTTCTAATAAATCTTACAAGTCTTGATTAGTTATGTTATATGTAAAAGCATATTCACTCTGAACAAAATGTGTTACTATGAACTCAAGGCCATATTTCACAAAGAATAAATTATGGCATGCTGGGTAGGTTGTCAGGCATTTCTATCGTAACAAATCAGAGAGCTGGTCTGTGACTCCCACACCCAGACAGCTGGTGAGAGAGCAGAAAGGCTCAAGCGTCAGCAACCACCACTGCCCAAAGGCACTGTTTATTGGGATGTATGAAGCACCAGCAATTACCAGTTTCTGAGTAACGGCAGGTAGTGGTGTATCCTTGATCACATTTTAATACCCTTTCTCCTTAATTCTGTCCATATAACACTCTCAACAAATAGCCTAGGCTTTTGCAGATGGATCTGGTATGGCAAATCTTCTAAAGCGAAGTCTTGGAGCTTATTTTTCTCAAACAGCAACAAACAGCAAGAAAAGAAAAAAATGTTTGATATTCAAGTGAAGTGTTACATTTCAACACTCACCAAGACTTTCAGTCTAGCTAGTATTCTAGGTTTTTTTTGTTGCCTTGCCAATGCCCTGCGTAGTAATATTCTTTTAGCCATTCTTTCAAAAGATGTAGAAAAAGAGAGCAAATCTGTTCAGGGTAAGTCTTTTCTGCTAAAAAATTCCTATTAATCAATGAATCCAAAATACTTTAAATGACATTTCACCCAAATTCAGATGTCAGTGAATAATCTCCTCCAAGGACACTGCAGGTCATTCAGACAGATTGGTTTATTCCCAAACAAGCTAAAGTTTATATTTTGCAATATTTTTTAATTTTTCTAATATTGTTAATCTCATTTGATATTGAATTTCTACTCATAAGTGGATTAGATTTTTTATGTACTTCACTTCTGCTAGGAGGGGGCTTGTTTCATTGTGAGTTTTTTTCACAAATAGATTAGGCACACTCAGCAGTCACTGAAATGCTTTACCTGTAATCAGAAATTCCCCACTAAGTCAATTGTCACAGTGGAGATGGTAGTAAACTCAATTGAAACCTTTCATATTTGATCTCTCTTGTAACTGCTTGTGTTATTTAATTAAAATTTAAGATTAAATTTGGAAATGGAATATTTAAATGCAATTGAATTACTGCAGGAACTATGAAAGTAAACTCATGAGTCATTTTATGGTTATATGGTTTATCATTTGCATGTTGACATAATGTAGAGTATTTTTTAGGTAGGAATACTCCCTCTAGAAGGGACACATTCAGTTTGAATTAAATATCGGATGCTAGGATCTATCCCATTCTATTAAGGCTATGATTAGAGCCCATCTGGTATATAGTCAAAATAAAAATGACCAAAGACTGTTCAAATATTGAACTTCTATTAAATAGCTTAATACAATTACTTCTCTGTTTTTAAAAGCAAACATTTTAAATTATTACACATTTCTAATTGTATGATGCACTGCTTTTCTCATGAAATATTAAAGAGTACAAACTGCCTATGTAAGAGATAAATCTGATATCGAATCACTTTCAATTCCAAAATATGAAATGTATGTTTTTGAACCTTGTGGTATGATTAGTCTCATCATGCACTGCCAGGGATTGTGTAGGAAGCCTTGAGGTGGGATGCAGAGTAGTGAGGTTTTGGCCACTAACTGCAATCTGGATTCTGGGCTATATGGAACAGGAGTTTCAGGATCTCTCATAAATCCCCTTCCGTTTTGTATCTACACTTCATAACTTTGAGGCAGGGAGTATTTTGCCTTTAGGAGAATGTTTAATGCATAATCCTGCTTTCATATAAATCAATGTATAAGTATAATCTCTGATCTAAGTTGCTCTTGAAGCAGAGGCAGTGAGGTGACAGAGGTGTTTTTAAATGCTGCTCTGGACATAAGGATACGGCAATTATCAGCTGTGGTGCAAGATGATATGATATTTTTGTGCAATAGTTTTCCATTTGTAAACAAAGGTCTTCGTATCTATCTACTCTTTAAATGGTTTCTCGTTGAAAAAGCATTTGCAAAAGCAAAAATTATCCAGAAGTTAAAAAAAGAATCAAGGTATCTTTGTAAGAGAGAAAGAGACTTTATGGCAGGAAGGAACTGGCCTGTGAAGTGTGTCTTATTGGATAATAAATAACAGCAAGAAATGTGAATTGTGACTTAACAGAAAAAAGCAAGTTTGTGTTGTTGTAGATGCTGAGCTATCAATAACTAAGACTTTGTCAAAATTCTCTTTCCAGACCAGCTGGAGAGAAAACTATACTAATATAATGATTTTTAAAATTTTCTTGTTTATATGTGAAAGGAAAAAAACATGGATATGTTTGTAAAACTTCTGGAGAAGACTTACTTACTGGTGGAAAAAATTGTATTTAGCAGAGGAATGAGAAGAAACAGCAGGTAGTGGATATCTCTCATGTTATTAGAAGACAGTCTCCAAGAGATTACTGTAGTTCTACAGAGATGAATACTCAGGATATCAAAAATTCTTACACCCAAGTGTGGAATACACCAAATTACTAAGATTTTCAAAGACATCTAATGAATTTTTAGGCCTTCTAGAAAGTATGAGGCATTTGCTATATGAAGATGTACCAAATATAATATGGTTTATTTCAACATAATAGGTTTTATCATGTTACCTATAATATGGCTGTTCTTCATCTATATGCTTGTCTCTGTGTACTCTTCTGCCAGTGTGAGATGGCTCTGATACTGCAGACTAAGAGAGAGAAGCCACTCAGGCTCATAATCATTAATTAATCTTAGATTACATGAGGATTTATTAAAATGTTGAGATTGAAAACTTGAAGGCACGTGTTCTTTCTTGTATAAGTTTGGGAAATCAAAAGATGGCAAATTGTGAGGAAGAACTTTAACACAGAATTACGTGTCCGGGTAAATGTTCTGACTGCCAAGTTATTCTGCCCTATCTGGGAAGGCATTGCTCCAACCATGCAATTTATTTCCAGTAAATAGAACAATATTTTGCTAATTTCACAGAATTGAAGATTAAAACCAGGAGCCTGAGTTTTATTGAGCAGCAGGTTTCAGGAGACTATCACTGATTTTTTCCTGAATCTCTTTCTCCTTTAGAAAAGATATATTTCTTATTTTTCATTGACAGTGTTTGTCATTGATAGTGAAATTCATCTGCACTACCCGACCCTACATGACCATCTGTCTATTTTGGCTGGGCAGTGATGCCTGTAGGCGCAGAGTTGACCTCAGCCACTGGGACGCTATGACCAAGGTCATTAATCCAGCTGGAAGGCCTGGAAAGTCATGCTGGCCTGTGGAAAAGTTTTGATAAGTCCATTCCCAGGAGCCAGATGAAAGGGCTAGGAGGACTGCCCTACCCCTACCAGCATATTCTGGGAATATCTTTGAATGCTCTTGGCCTATGAGAAACAACAGAAAAAATGAAAGTCTGTTTTATTTATTTATTTTTTTTACTGTAAACTCTTTTCATTGTTCAATGCATCTTAAAGCCATTTTTTTTCACAGTCAAACTGTTCAGAATCTGAGATCTATATAAACAACTTCTTTTACTGAGTCAAATACATGTAAATAAGAAGCAGAATTAACTGTTCTTAAAATCATGCACATTTTGTTTTTTTAATTTGTAATAGTTGTCCTAAAAGGACTTTGAACTGGAAAGATATGATTATATGTATGTAGAAAAACAGCGCTGAACTGAAAAAAAACCCAAACCAAATATTGACATTTAAGTCTTTTGTTCTAGTTGTGAACTAAAAATATAATTCTATTAAAATTAGAAATAACCATCCTGACTTACGTCCTGTATCTATCAAAAAACTTTTTTTTTTGCCTTTTTTTTACCTTACCAAATGCAGCTTATAAATAAAGGATAAATGTAGGCAATTTTATTAGCTTGTTTATTTGTGAATGTGGTTTTAGAACAGTTTCTTGGGATTAGTACATTGTCACTGAATTTTACTGTGATTTTTATAATAATTTTTTTGTCTCGAAACTTTAGTACCCTTAGAGATATTTCCAATTCTCTGGAACAAGACTACTTAATTAAGAAATTATCCTAATGATCTTCTTGCTGAGTTCTTCTGAATTGCTTAATTAAGCATTCTGGTTTTATCCCTTTAAAAAGATCCTCTCTCCAAAACTGGTCCATGTTACTCTGGGTAACTGCAGTAGTTTCAAGCTTAGTGACACACAAAGTATTTTATTCTTGACCGGTCTGAGTCCTAAGTGATTTCTGACTGTCTTCTCAGCAGAAGCTGCAGTAGAATTAGCTTATTTGTTGTTTTGATTCTCCCGAGCCTGTATTTTTCCCATAGGACAAAGTTAATTCTTCAACAGAATGGAATTTTTCTGTCTTCTGGTGGTTTCCTGAGGGAGAAAGAACTGTGCTCTCAAACAGCATCTGAGTGCGGCAGGTCTTAAACACAGGGAGAAGAAATTTCTAATAGAAATGATGCAACACGTAATCTATAGAATATTCCTAGCAGGAGAAATTGAAAATCTGGTTTCTTAGTAAACTCAGTTACTACTGGTCCTTCAATGAGAACTGGCATTATTTTTTTTAAGTATTTAAATCCTTACTAGTTTAATTATTTTGTCTGTTAGCAGAAAGCATATTCAATATTCAGTTATTTCTTTCATTTGTCTATATCAACAAATATAATAAGTAGTCAGTTATATCCTAGTCATGATCTAGACAAAACATCACTTATTTCCAAACCAAGGAGGAGTGGTAGTGTTTCCCTTCATTTCTGCTTGTTTTCAGCTTCAAAAAGAATCGTTCATAAAGGACTATGGATATTTATCATTTCCTTCAGTATATCGCCTTTGCTTATTTTTGCTGCCATTATTGCAGTCAGTAGGCAAGTAAGCAAAACTTGCTGTTCACTCTTTTTAAAAAGAAGCAATCTGTAACAGATAATCTTAAACAATAGACTTAGTGGGTCATGTTTATAACACAGGCAGATTTTTACAGAACTGAAGAAGAGTTACAGAGTGAGATATGAATATGAAACCTGCAGGATGACTCAGTTTAAGATGATGCTGGAGTTCATTGTCATTGTGCTGTTTGAGACCTGCTCTTGCTGTTGTCTCCCTATCTGCACCCCTGCTCCCAGGGAGCTTGATAAGCTGCTCTGTTTTTCTCTTTAGAGCAGAGTAGCAGTGTCCAGTTGCTACACAAGCTGACATCTGATGGATGTCTGATACTGATGGCACAAAGGTTCTGAGGAGAGTGGAGCACTCTGTGTCTTAATGAGCCACCCATGTCATGCTGCTTCTCTACATCAAAACAACTGCTATAAGAATGAAAACCACACTTTTTTTCTCAAGGAGGTTGTACAAAGTTTTTCCATGTGTGAAAGATACTCAGCGTCTGGTTTGAATAGAGTTTTGCAAAGTGTCAATATCCAAAACTCTGGATGGGTAGGATGAGATGTAGGGGGGGAAAAAAGGGACTTTTATTGACTTCTGTGACATTAATACTGAGCACATTCTTTAATCTGAAGCAAGTAAAGAATAAAATATCACAGTGTAGATTTTAATGACATTCTTATTTCAAAGAAGAATTCAGACTTATTTTGCTAGAAAAATGCCTGTTCTATGACATGTGTTTGTTTTCTTTTTAACTCTGATCTTTTTTATGATTAGGACTAAATTGTATTTTTTATGTATTTAAGGGAGATGATAGTGTCTGGACAAAGCAAAATTCTGAATTTCAATCTGTATTGATCCTCCCCTCAAAATGATGCAACCTGAAACAATAGCAAAAGTGAGTTTTATTCTCTTCCTTCTGGAAAGACTTCAGAAGAATGTGATGGCATCATTCATAGGGATGACTTTTTTAGGGGGTGGGGCCAACGTGTCAGAGTGAATACCATGTAAGAAGTGAAGCAATAATGAAAAGCTCATTTGAATTCCTGAATAAAACAGCATCAGTGGGTTAGAAAATATCCTGACCTCCAGGAAAGCAAATTATCTCACCATTCTTTGTAGTACGTGATCCCTAAACATTTTTATGAAAAATGGTGATTTGTACCACATAACCATTGTTCCTCACAGTGGAAAATATTTTGCTCTGCATTTTTGAATCGATTCTAATAACAATAGTGCAATTTTATGCTCGATAAAACATACTTTGCCCTGGTAACCTGCCTATTCTGCACTTAATTTTCTAAAATATTTTCCTTTTTATCTCTCTAGTCCTTCTTCTCCTAGGATCTCTGGAAGGGATGCAAGAGTATCTCATTCACTTCAACCCATTTATTCACCTGCCCTTTTGGCTGTAGTTTTCTCAATAATGCAGGAACAATCATATACATACTGAGGAGGAATCATGAGACTCTTTCCTCTGGGGCTAAGGGGAATGAAGAAGATTAGAAATCCGTGGAGGAATCCAAGAGTTATGAATTAATGTTCTTTTGCCAAGGATAAAGATAGGAAATAGCTATGTGAACTTCTGTATGAAAATTATTATTCTTGAATATTGTACTTCTTCTAAAGTGTTTTCTGTTAAGCCAATAGACCCATCAAACTATTATTGTCCCTGTTTCATACCTCCTTTTAGGAGCATCTTCTGTCTTGACTTTCCAAATCTTTGCTTAAGACATGGGGCTTTGACTTCTTCTCTGACCATCGCTGTCGAGTGTCTGCAATGCCCACTTGCAGTGGCAGTATTTCCTCAGAGCTGCAAGATCATAGGCACAAGAACCAACACAGGTGTGATGAACAGCAAAAAAATTCATTGTTCTTCTCTCATGGCTTGTGAATGCACAGTACAATCAATCTGGGACAAAGCCCTTTATTAAGCTGGCAAAACAGTTTCCATTCATGGGCTCATAGGGAAGTCTTATCAGGCAGGATTAGCTTTTAGTGTGGCTCTGCTGATGTCAATGAGCCTACACTTGCAAATGTTTGACTAAGACGGTTTTCCACACTTAGATACAATGAATTCAACAAGAATTGGGACTTTAGCATTTCTGTGTCACTTATAGAATCAAAATAATGTATTTGATAAAATGAAAGCTTTTGAAAGAAACACAAGACGATATTCTCTGCAGTAGCAAATTAAACCAGCTTCTTTTAGTGTCAACGTTGATTGATAAGAAAATGTTCTATTTCACGTGAACTGTAATAGCTGACTATTAACTCTGAACTTCTAAAAATGTCTCATATTAGCACCCATTTCACTAGCAATACAAAACCCTGGCATAAATAATAAACATCAGTCAGGATATTTGCATTTACAATTACATCCTGAAACTGCTATATGGTTCCTAAGACAAATAGAAACTGAAAATTTGGCTGTTCCTATCCTAAAAATTATTTTGGGAATTTGATTGGCTGTAGTCCACAGCCAATCCCCATCATATATCACAGAAAGCACTTAAGCTGCATGACCATTATTTTAAATGCTCTGAAGTTTATTACTGGGAAAAGGTGAGCAGGAGGGGAAGGAGACCTGAGAGACATGAAGTAGACGTCCATTGGCTCTCCACTCTACAGAAACCACCACCACAACAGGTATTAATTGACTCCCTCACTGGCAGTTTCTACAGAAGAGTGAATTCACTCCAAACCTAAGCTGGTTTAATTAGTATTACCTCTCTTCACAGACCTTGCCTCCTGTTCTGAAGCAGCTCTTCTCCGATGTGGGTTGTGCCTCTCAAATAGCCCCAAGGCTAGCTGATTTACAGGGAGGTTTAATGTGACTGTATATGCCATGGAGGAAGAAGCAAGTATCAAGCTTCCTCTCACTGTTGTCATCTCAAAACCTTTCAGGGCATTCTTTTCATGTAACAAATCTTAATCATGATTTTATTTCCTTCAAAATATATTTCAAATGTAAAAAGAATGCATTAACAAAAAGAGCTCTATTTAGGCACCTAGACAAAAATGATATAACTATTACTAAAATTTACTTATTTTTTAGTATCCCAAATGTCATTCCACTATTTTCTTCTGGAAAGTGATTTATATCTTATCACTCATTATACCTAAAGAGCAAATTTTCAAAAGTAGGAATATAACACCTGTGATTTTCTACTGAGAGCTTTTCACATATTTGCATACTCTAAAATGCAGACATGTTCATCTGATCTGATGATAGAACCACAGAGTTTCCTCCACTTGTGTTAAACTGTCACATTTCAGTTTGGCAAAAATATATTTTAAGGAAAGACATTCAGTCTTGAAATGAAGTTGTCATAAAATTGATAACTCCTCTTCACCTCAGTAATTTATATTGAATATTGGCTCAATAACCTCTTTCCCAATGACATACTCATGCTTTTATTTTTAACATACATTTGTACAGATTTAGTACTCAGAATTTAAAAGCAGGTTTTGTCTATTAAAGTACTGGTTTTATGTTGTTAAAAAGTGTAGTATTGTATTTTCTTGGAAAAAATCCAATATTTTAATTGAATGTTCCAGGCTTCCTATTTGATTAAAAAAATGGACTTACTTCCTTAACTATATCTCCTCCTTACACTTGTACATCAATTAAGTCTTGGAGTTGTTATATGATCTCTCTTCAGTCTGTTAATCTTAAAGTGCAGATATCAGAATGAGCAGCAGCACACACTTTTGTGGTGATTGTATACAATGTCTGCTTTTTCAAAATCAGTTGCTGTTCACATCTGCTTTCATGGATGTGTTTGGTTGCCAGACCTTCTGGAAATTGTGCTACTTTTACATAAATGAAAATTGAAAATACTGGTATTTGGTCCAAGAAACTAACCCAGAAAGGAACTTATTGTACAAGAATCTAGTATGCCCAGAGACATCTGTTGACTTTAATGAGGCTTTATTTATGCCCAAATACTTTCCCATGTGGAAATCCATGAATCAAAATTGAAAATATTTAGGATCAGTAATGGGGAAAAAATGAGAGTAAGATAAGAGAAATAAATAATAAAATAAATAAATAATATCATCCTCTTATAAGTAGAACTGAGATTCTTCCAGTTTCAAGGTTACATTCTCTTTTATTTTATTTGTGTCTGACTAGTAAGCAGATGACTGATGACTTGTGGTTAGAAACAACACTTTGGAATTGGAGAACAAATTTTGTAACAAAATGGTAAGGTCTTGATACTGGTACAAATTATTTCATTTCTTTAGAAGCATGTATGTCAGCTAAAGCCAAGGATTTAACAGTAAAACTATTTACATTTGGAACTTATTAGCTGGAAACTTTTTTTGAAATTGGAAATCAATTTGAAGAGTACCTGATTTATTATTTTCATCTTCAATTCCTGTGGGAAAAGAGCTTATAAAAATAATGAGACATCATATGAAAACATATATCAATTTGTTAATCATTTCAGAGCATTTATAAAATCTAAATGTGAAAATCAAATGAAATATTTCTGGTAATCTTTCCTGATTTTACACTGCAGTTTTAGCAATCACAGTCAGAGGCAAGTGAAAGATGGGAAGAAAAACTAAGTTTCTCAATGTAATGTTTTCTAACAATCTTTTATGCTGCTTCAGAAGTTAGGAATGTGATATACACAGGAGGAAACATGAAACAGCAAGGTAGGAAACTGAAGATATTTCACCACAAGATTTAAGTAGTTTGTAAGATTCATTAATGGAAAAAGAAGCAAGACAGTCTTTGACTCCTAGGAAAGCCCATAGGAACAGCTTAAACATGCCACAGACACATCGTTTTTCCGTGACAAAATTAAATAAATATTGAACTATCTAGCCAGTCTGTATCTAACTTTGCACCAATGTAGAGAGTCAGTGCTAGGAATGTCCTTCTTAAAGTGTGAGCAAATTTCAGAAAAATTAGGTTGTTAGTAGTACTTAACAGTTAAGATTCACTCATTTGGCAAAATGCTTGGCTTTAGCAAAATACATTCAGTGAACCTATGGACTAAGCACATTTGCTTTGCTTTGATTTAAGAGATCCCAGAACATTTATCTAACTGCCAAAATAATTCACCATCTGCTTCCACCACTCAAAAACAGTCAGGTTAAGTGGAGAACGTGGGTAGAGGGGTGTTTTTGCTATAAGTGAACAAGTAAATAGTTTGTAAAAGACATTGTTGATCCTGATTTTCAAAGTTATTTTGATACAACCTATCTGTGTTAACTGAGTAAATCCAATAGGAACTACTTTTGAAAATGTCAGTTGTTCTGCACTGTAAAAGTTCTGAGGTGGGATACTGAAACTGAGAAAATTTAAAGGGGGGAAAGGTCTCTGACAACAAACAACTCTTTAGTTCTTTAGTGAAATTTAACTGACATAAAGTGCTACTTGACCTAAAATGAATTGTAATAGCTTAAAATGAGGTAGCTGATACTGTAAATCTTTATTCATAATAATAATTTTTTTAATAACACTTTTACTACAAAAATGTTTTCTTTTTACTTCTGCTCCAAACAACAGAAATCTACTAACAGAGCCTATCTAATCAATAAAGTCTACTGTTTTTATCAAGCACTGACAATTAATGATAATGTTCCTTATGATACTACTATGATTTTTTATAGGACATCACAAAACTGTAAGATTGCTTCTACAATACCTCAGAAGCAGTTGAGACCACAGAAAAACACTGAATGAATCTACAGCTGAAATTAAGATGGGAAATCAAGCTTTTAAATAACATCACTAGCAATTCCACAATAAGAGTCAGAGATCACTCTGTAGCTTTGCACAGTAACACATTCTGTGATGTGTTACAACACAATTCAGTAACACAGTTTTCACTACATCTGGTTTATGTACCTAAGTAAAAACTACTTTAAGGGCTTTGTAATAGCAGGCTGTACTGAAGATAGTTTGTTATGTTTATAAACATACTGACATGTTAGTAAAGAGTGGATATTTGTCACCAAAACTATCACTTTTCTTCTGTGCCACCTCTACAAGCATTTGCGTTTAATGTTACGTATGCGTGTGTTCACTGAAGGTCTCATTCTTGAGACCTTGGGCACATAACAAATGTTCTTCCAGGACACAATAATGATTCAGTGATTTCCATATCCTGTTCTAGCAATGGCCAGTGATGGATGTTTCACATATACTTAATGGTGCAATAACATATCATGCCAATATGATTGTCCTTATCCTACGCAAACCTGGCTGAGGAATAATAAATTGTCAGAGTTACTAATTCTAAAGCTGTTTCAGGCATTGCTGGTTAGTGGTAAATCTTTTTTTGTGAATCATTCTGACTCTACAGTGCTACGTTAGTTTTAGGAAGGAAGAGCTCTGCTGATTTCAATACAATTTCACCACAGGGTTGGATACATACGAAGCCAATCTTCACTTTTGGAACAGGTGATGATTCCAGTCAGTGATTATTTGTAGTGTCATTTCCAATCACAGATTTCCAGTGGTCCCAGCAGAAATGTGTGCTTATCCTTCTAAAAACATGAACGAAAACATAAAACTGTCTAGACCCTTTTCCATTTTATCCTTATAAAGTGTTACATTTTTTGAGTGTTGAAGTTGAAAAATTAGAAGTTAAACAGTTATGTAAATATATTTTTAAAAAATCAATTCTAAACACAAACTGTAGAAACCTGATACTCTCACTGTGTTAAAGTTGTTGTTAGTGTTGATAGATTATGTAAGGAATGTGGAAACTTAGAAAAGACAAACAACAGGAACTAGGTAAAAACTTAACTGGACTTCAAGAATTTAAGGTGAATGTTTTTCAGGCATTTGGTTATGTTCTTAATAAACACCAAAAGCAGATGAATTGTTCCTACATTTTGGTAGAATCAAATTCTTAATCTAGTTATTGCAACAGAAGCAAACCAGTTCACTGTTAAGCAATGTTGCTAGAAAAGATGTGCTCTGACAAGAGTTTTACTTTGCATTTAAAGGTAGAAGAGAGGTTGAACCTCAGGTGTTTTTAAAATTGTTTCCTTACCAGACTAGGTGTTAGAGGCTGAGGTTCAGTTTTAGTAAAACAAAGTAAAAGGCAAATGGAATAGAAGAGGACTGGAGGACTGTTAGTCCACTTCTCTAGGCATACTTACTGTCTTTCTAGCAGATATTAATCTGGTCTGCTGCTGGAAACCTGTAAAGATGAAAACTTCCAGAAAGTTTAATCTATGCTTTACTGTCCTTTTCTTTCTCTATGCAGTCTGCCTTGAAATCTAACCTTGATCTTACTATGTTATCCTTCTTTTTCTATCTTGGAAAGGAGAAAATACTATTTCATTTTCTCTTTGACTTCTGCTACATGCTTTGAGAACATTGATTGTTCTACCTTTTCTCTCAAAGCTGGACAGGCTTTATCTAGTTAGATCTCTTTTGAGTTATGGTGTCTGATTATTCTCACCGCTCTCTTCTGAACTTCACTGAAGAGATTCATTATTTTTTCTTAGATGACAGCTCAAAACTTGGCAGAGTTTTCTAGTTCTAAACAGAGAGAGGAATTGTTACATCCTTTGGGCAATCCTCACAGGATGATGTTGGGATTTCTTGAACTTGTTATCACATTCAACAATTTATGTAACCCCTAGACTTTCTTTTTAGGAGCTGCTGCCCAATAAGTTTTCCTTCAGCCTGGATTTCTGTGATTAAGCTTCTGAGAGTATTCATTCCACATGGTGTTAATGATTTTTTATTTTGTGCTAAACCTCTTTTTTAGTGGTCAGAACTTTTTAATGGTCAGAACCATTTTTATTGCCAGTACCTGTACCCTCTGATGCACTTAGTAATTAGGCTGATTTAATGTGATTTGTTCTTGACATATCCATATCGCCTGCACCTTATACCCTTGTCCCCCAGATTTTTGCAATATTGGGTTTTTTTCCTTGCAATCTACGGAACTACTATCTTATCTTACTGTGTTAGCCACTTGTTCATAAATGGCTTATTAATGTAAACTAATGTCAAAAACCAAAACACTTTTCAACTTTCTAGCCCTAGTTTTTAGTAACTTTCCCTTTTTAAGTATGATACCAATTTGTATTTTTTTAAATCTAGATAATCTGAATGCTTTCCTGTTGTGCTTAATGTGACCTGTTACCTTTCAGTTTGATTACTGGCATTTTGTACCTGACATTTCTGACTTGGCCTTTGCATGTCTGTATTTTTTGTGCTATTTTATATCTGTTTCAATAACAACAATTTGTTTTCATTTGTTATGTGCTCACTTCTAGTATATGAAGTCAATGAAGAATTTACATTTTTGTTCTTACTATGCTTGTCTTCCTCTTCTTTGGGGTAGTTTAAAATTATAGCTTTAGCATATAGCATACTCAGAGAGTAACTACTCCTCCTGAATAAGCCTTCCCATGCCTCCTGTGAAGTTTACGCAATAAGTTTTGAGCTCATTTTGATCTGACATCTTGAAATTTTACATTTTGAATTTTCCTATTCACTTCATCTCTTTTCTGAAGAATCATGAGCTCTGTCACTTTGTGGTCACCTTTACAGTATTTACAATCCATTTTCAGATGTTAACTCATACTTAGGAAAACCCCCTCACATTTTGGATATCAGATATAATGGTAATATAGAACCTTCCTTGTAACTCTTTACCTTACCTTCTTTTTTTCAAAACTCTATAATCAAACTATTCCAGAAACTTTATGGACAGTCTTTGATCTGCATCTGCTGTGTCTGAGATATCTAAATAGTTGGAGCAGCCAACTGGGTCACAAGAGATATGTTGGATACTCGTGAAAAATTCTCCTGGTTTCTCTATTTTAGACACCTGTTAGTGTATCTTTTCTATTTCCTTTTCAAAATGTTTTCAGATTGGGTGCAATTCCTTCTTCATTTCAGCTCATTTTAAAAAAATCCTCAATATCAAAGATTTTTTTTCTCTGTCCCTGCCTGTCCTTTGTAAACAAACTTTACCTTTCAGATTTACATGATATTAGAATCGCAGAATCATAGAATAACCAGGTTGGAAGAGACCCACCAGATCATCGAGTCCAACCATTCCTATCAAACACTAAACCATGCCCCTTAGCATCTTGTCCACTCATGCCTTAAACACCTCCAGGGAAGGCCCCCTGGCTAGCCTGTTCCAGTGCACAATGACCCTTTCTGTGAAAATTTTTTTCCTAATGTCCAGCCTAAATCTCCCCTGGCAGAGCTTGAGGCCATTTCCTCTAGTCCTGTCCCCTGTCACTTGGGAGAAGAGGCCATCACCCTCCTCTCTACAACCTCCTCAAAACTATTGCACCAAAACCCTCAACACTATTTTACCAATATTTTTGAATGACAGTTAAAACATAATAATTTTGTAGAATAAACTCTTCCTTTTTATTGCTAATAATTCAGCAGTTGATTGGTTTCCCTCCTTATTGTCTGATCTTACTGAAAAATTAAAGAATTAAAATGGCAAAGTTGGTGCAGTGTGAATTTGACTCAGCTGTCATGTTTAACAAAGGTTTCCAAGAAAAGAATATATAAGGGTGTATGTGATACTGTATACCAAGACAGTCTGACACACAGAGGACTTTTCAACTCATTGTGAATGCCTGGTGTCCATTTCTTTAGAATTCAAACATGCCGATTACCTGTTCTGGATACCCAGATAATTGTGTACTCTCTCTTTTTGACAGGGAAAAGGTTTGAAGTATATGGAAACCTTGATGTGTGATAGCCCTGGAACTCTGCAAATTTGCTATAAGAACTGAATAAGACTTCAGAAAACAAGACTGTACACTGCAGTATAAAGTTAGTAGATATTTTCTAATAAATTTAGGCACTGATCTTTTTTTTTTGTTCTAGAAAGATAGCATAGCATTGTCTTGTCTCTTTCTACTATTTGACACCTACACACTTTGTAATTCTGGAAAGAAATGCACATATTTATTTAAATAGAATTTCTTTTTTATTTGTGATACTCTTTACTGAAGTCCTTAGACATCTTTCTATGCAGGATACATTCTAAGGTTTTGCTTTGAGTGTTGCTTTACAACAGTGCTGTTTTGCTGCACTTTCATAACCACTCATCTTTAGGTCCATTCCTCTTTATTCCACCAAAACAAAGCCCTAATGTATGTTTAGGATAGTCATTGAGATTTGGAAATTAAGCCCACTGTTCTCAATTAAGATTTACAAAAAAACCCTAGATTTCATTTTTTGTCATTCAGTGTAATTGTGTCTCTATGTTGAAAATTTTAGCTATTGACTTGGAAGACCAACCCTCTTCTGAGGCATGGAAATTAAAAAAAGAAAATAAGCTTATATTTTAATTACATAAATTAAAATATAATCATGTCTTCTTTTAGAATATATGCTGGGCCTGTTGTTGAATTCTCCTAGGGTCCTCTTAGTCAGTGGAGAGAGAAGAGATAAATGTGTAGAAGGAGACCCACAGATAACTGGAACTCAAGGACCCAGAGGTAAGATTTTTGTCAGATAATGAATTTTACAGATGACGGAGTGTGTTTATTAGTTATTCAAGTCAACTGTAGAATTTTTGCACGGCCAGGCAAAATTTCCTTGATGAAGTAAAAACTCTGCTGTATAAAAAATTGATTTACTTTAGTACTAGCATTTGATATAGATCCTTTTGAGAATGCTCTGCCCAGCTGTTTTATAATAAATGATACAACTAGTCTGCTCTGCATTGACTTGTGTTTTCCAGCGTGTATCCAACACTGCATTGCATTCAGAAATTCCCCAAACTAGCAAACAAATAACCAATACTCTAGGTCCAATATTTTGTACTTACATTAATTTTACAGATCCATGAAATGAGTTTCAGACAGAGTTTTCATTACAATTTATTTCTCTTTCTCTTGCACTTTAGCATATTGGTTTACCTCTGTTACAATTTAATGCATGCTCCTATATTGCTATGTTGCTCAGTCTTCTAAAAGATCATGGATACAGCTGAAATACAGTGATTTTTATTTTTTTAAAAATGAGTAAAATTTCATAGTATTTTAATGCAGAACTTGAGAACTCAAACTACTGATTCTCACAACCCTGCAATACTGTTAAATGACTGTGGTAATGATAGGAGAGATTGACCGATTTCCATGTAAGCTTCTCAGGGAAGTTGATGGGAAACTCCCCACATTTCAAGAACAGTCTGTTGTTTTAAACACATTTACATGGCACATTGTGAAAACTCTAGTACTGCAAAAATTTATAGTCATTTTTAGCCTGCTGTTTTGATTGCCATTGGTGCTGATGGATTACTTCCTAATAGTGAAAAGAAATTGAAACAACTCTGTGGAAGAGAAGGAAGAAAATGTGGTAATATATTTGGAAATGCATATTGGAATCAGGGTTGCATTCATTAACAATGTAAAACCAGCTCACGTCCATGTATAATTAACTGGGATTCTTTGGCACTAGAACCACCCCTGGAGGTATTTAAAAAATGGGTAGATAAAGTCCTTAGGGATGAAGTTTAGTACTGGACAGATGTGGTTGGACTCAATCTCAAAGTTTTTTTCCACCCAAGAGATTGTATGATTCACTTATAAAATGTTGGCCCAGATCAGCACTAAGTTAAAGTGTCTTAACTAGACATTGATTTTAATAGAGCCATGGTGATGTAGAACAAGCAGGAAATTGGTTTGCCACCGTGACATTAGGAGTCAGAGCCTACAGACAAATCAGCATTTAATCAGCTAAGCTGTAACTCCAGGGCAATTTACACCACTCAGCTCTTCAGACTGATCTGCAAAATCCCTGTCTAACTGCTTAGATCCCTGATGGGCCAACAGACTTTTGGTCAGCAAAACAAATCAGCTCCCTAAAATGTAGATGTATGTAAACCTCACTCTATGAATCAGATAAAGCAATTTACTCATTCATTTTACACCCAAAGCCATTAAATCAAGTTCCAAATGTAACTAGAAACAGTTACAATTGAAGAAGAGGTGGGGGATTTTGGGGGTATGAAATTAATAAAATTGAAGATTCCCTTCCATAAGGATCCAACCTCTGAATGGAACAGATGCCCATTTACACTGACAGGGAATTTGGCTTATGCTCACAAAACTTGCAGTTACCCATATCTTTGGTTCTAATAGGTTTCATTCACACCTTAAGGGTATGCTGGACATCATTATTCTCCCTGAAATCGCAGCCAACATATACTAAAGGAAGTTTGAAAAATAACACCCATCACAAGCAATTAAAAGAAACACAAACTATACTCAGCCAAGGTATCTGAGAGAATTCCCTGACAAAGTCAATCTTAAATAATAACTTTAGAAGCTCATCTCTGCCATATTCACAATTTGTACAACTGTGTTGCTAATTAGAAAGGAAAATGTTTTCCTTTGCTTTAGTAGATTATAAAAGAATGCAATCAGAACTATCAAAAGGACAATATTTAATCCATTGGCTTTACTTCATCCTGGGCATCTAAAATAATATGAAATTGAGGTTAACAACCTGCTGCCCTGGATGAACTGTTAGCAGTCTCCTCCTGACCTGCATGAAGGTGTTGCAAGAAAGGTGTGGCTACAAACAGCGGTAGCTACCACTGCAGGGTGTTTTGGTAGATTGTCATCTTTGATCATAAGACAAGGGTTACTTAGAACATTTCTGTGCATGCCAAGATCAAATATGTGGGCTTAGCATGCATAGAAGTGGGTATGTACCCAGTTTTTATTCCACAGTAGTAGAGATGGGAAGTTTCTGGCATCAATTTTTTATCATCTTTAGGGGTACTTTTGATTTTCTTTACATTTCATCTCTCTAAAGTGCTGTTGTAACAGTAGACTCACAATGTTTTGGCATGGTTCCTACCAGTTATTCAGTTCTTTTCCCTAGAGTTTTGATGTCTCATTTCCTCCCCTATCTACATTTAGGTATAAAGTGCATACAGCTCCTGTTTAATTTAACTTTTGCCTCCTTATGACATTTTAGTATTCAGATTATATTACCACAGAGTCAAACATACTGAGGGAAAGCAGGATTAAGAGAGTGCATACAATACTATAGCATTTAATTACAGTACAATATAATTAACTTGGAGCAACAAGAAATCTATGCTACATCACAATATTTGCATCTCTGAATCTGATACTGTATACCCTTCAGTGTTGCTGAGTATGCTCACTTACAGGAGCCCATTGCAGCTAAAAAGCCAAATTATAAAGTGCTCTATTTTCATTGAAGTCTTATGAGGAGGGAGCTGGGGTTGAAGTTCTTGGATAAAACCTGCTGCTGGCTTAATATGGAGCTGGGGTTGTTTAGCATAGAGAAGAGAAGGCTGAGGGGAGACCTTATCACTGTGTACAATTACCTGAAAGGAAGTTGTAGAGATGAAGGTGTTGGTCTCTTCAACCAAGTGATAGGTGATAGGATGAGAGGAAATGGCCTCAAGCTGTTCCAGGGAAGGTTCAGATTGGACATTAGGAAAAACTTCTTTACTGAAAAGGTTATTGGGCACTGGGACAGGCTGCCCAGGGTGGTGACTGAGACACCAGCTCTGGAGGTATTTAAAAGACAGGTAGATGAAGCACTTAAGGATGTGATTTAGTAGAGGAACAGGTACGGTTGGACTTGATGATCTAACAGGTCTTTTCCAAACTAGGGCTTCTATGTTTCTATGATTCTATGATTCATGTCTGCATTAGTGAAATAAAGCTTTTTTTAAAGGATTTTCAAAGAACTGAGAAGCTATGTCTTAAAAAGCAACTGAAAATCGTTTTGGGTCAAAGGTACACGTATGGGATGAAGAACACTGAGATATATTTTTCTGCTAATGCAGAATTGGAGAAAAAAGTACATTCAGCAGGACTTCCAATACAGCCCATTATGTATGTTCGCTAAAATAAAATTTGAGAGAGACATTTCACATTCTACTCTATGGTTTCAAATGGCTTAATTGTACTATTAACTCTATAACCTTGCATTAAATGTAACTGATGGCTCATGAAATCCTTTAAATGAATACTCCTAGAAACTTTTTGTATGAGAAAATTTCAAACCTTTCCTCCAGCTATTAATTGTTATTTAGTTCAACAATATATATGACCTGTCACTTCATTTAATTACATTAATGATATGTAAAGCTTCTAATGAAAGTCATACCACTTCCCTTATCAAGCAAAGAAATTACTTCATCTAAGAAATTAAAAGCTGCAAGGTCAAAGAAAAGGACATAAAAGAAAAATAGGAAAAAGACAAGAAAAGTTAGAAAGTGATGAAGAAGAGTGAGAAAAGAAAGAAAACAAGGATGTCAGATTTTGGGTTTCTTTGACTTTTATAGTTGTCCTCTTTATTTAATCATATTTTATTTTAGATAACCACAGTTGTTTGCCTATCATGCACCACTGATAGAAGACATTCTACTTCTTTATCGGCAACATTGATAATGCATCTTCATAGATGTATCCCCAAGGCTGAGTTGACTGGAAAGACTACCGGCTGTTCAATTTTACTAAATATAAGACATCTAGTTAGCATCAAAGTAAGTAAAAAAATGTTTAATGTTGCTATGGCACACACCAGAAATCTTATATACTCAATCACTTCTACTGCAGTTCCAGAGGAGACATGGTCAATACCACTACACATTTACAGAGTGAGATATTTTGCCTCAGAAGTTTTTGAATGCACTTTTAGCACCAATGTTCACCAATAGGTGTCTCATTACCTAACACATTGTCTACAGTGGAAATATTTTTCTTTGTGACTCAAGAAGATCAGCCACATGGGAAATTCTGAATATTGTTTTCCCTGATGATGCAACTCAAGATTTGAAATTGTTCTGGCATGTATCCTTTGGGTCTTCATACTATCAAATATGCAGCTGAAAGTGATTCCTGCCTTCTCTACAGCTGTTTTGTTTTCCCTGATACAGATATCAAAATTAGCTCTTGGGTTTTTGGTAGATGGAAGTAAGCGTGTACACCTTTCCTTCATTTTATTTCAGCTTTTTTGACTGGGTAGGTAACAATTGCTAAATCCCTGCAGCCTAGGAGACAGCATTCACTCTTGCGAGGCTCAGACTGCTTTTCAGCTGCAAGAACCCAGAGGGAGATAATCCACAATGCTTGAAAGACACATTGCTGCAGTAGGTCTCCCTAAGACTATGTGATGCAGAAACTAGTTTCACAGGATAAACCTTCCTTAGTATCACTGCTGCAGTAAAACTATTCATGGGGAACAGACGTGACTTACCTTTCTTCCTGGACTCTACTGATATTCTTCTGTAGGTGATCACCATGCTTTATGCTATTTTTTTGTTTACTCAGTGAGTAAACTCATATCTGATCCATTTTCTTAGAACTACAATTGAAGGGAGACCATCAGAGTCTTACAACAGTTTACAGACAACAATAGCAACAATATTTAAAATGTCAGATGTGGTTTTTTCCTGACTCTTACCTTCATATTATCTTGGCAGAAGTTCTTGGATAAAACCTACTGCTGGCATAATATGGACAATTTGCATAATACTTCTTCTGTAACCCCTGTATCATGGACTGTGTTTCAAAATGCAGACAAATTGTTCCTTTTGTTTTGTCTTAAACACTGTTTTCAAGCCATGTTTTGAGATGAAGTGGTTGAAACTAGTTCAAAAGGGCTAAAACAAGGTTACTGATTTTTGCATGTGCTAAAACATAAAGAGAGGTCAAACATCAGTCACTACAATTTTGGGAGGAGCTTGGGGAGACCAGCTGCACGTGTCCACCTGAGACAGCTTATGTAACACAGAGTTCCTCCTAAAGGAATAGCCACTGGGTGTAAGAGGGTATGATCAGCCAGTACCAACTGCATAAAGGGGGAAGTCTCCCTGGTTTGAACAGATGTTCCCATCATCTTAGTGGGGTTGGAATCATATTTCATTGTGGAACCCCTTGGAAAAGTTGAACTATACTTTTTTCCCAATAATTCTGTTTCCTCTTTTTATTCTCCCTCTCTTNGCTTAATTGTACTATTAACTCTATAACCTTGCATTAAATGTAACTGATGGCTCATGAAATCCTTTAAATGAATACTCCTAGAAACTTTTTGTATGAGAAAATTTCAAACCTTTCCTCCAGCTATTAATTGTTATTTAGTTCAACAATATATATGACCTGTCACTTCATTTAATTACATTAATGATATGTAAAGCTTCTAATGAAAGTCATACCACTTCCTTTATCAAGCAAAGAAATTACTTCATCTAAGAAATTAAAAGCTGCAAGGTCAAAGAAAAGGACATAAAAGAAAAATAGGAAAAAGACAAGAAAAGTTAGAAAGTGATGAAGAAGAGTGAGAAAAGAAAGAAAACAAGGATGTCAGATTTTGGGTTTCTTTGACTTTTATAGTTGTCCTCTTTATTTAATCATATTTTATTTTAGATAACCACAGTTGTTTGCCTATCATGCACCACTGATAGAAGACATTCTACTTCTTTATCAGCAACATTGATAATGCATCTTCATAGATGTATCCCCAAGGCTGAGTTGACTGGAAAGACTACCGGCTGTTCAATTTTACTAAATATAAGACATCTAGTTAGCATCAAAGTAAGTAAAAAAATGTTTAATGTTGCTATGGCACACACCAGAAATCTTATATACTCAATCACTTCTACTGCAGTTCCAGAGGAGACATGGTCAATACCACTACACATTTACAGAGTGAGATATTTTGCCTCAGAAGTTTTTGAATGCACTTTTAGCACCAATGTTCACCAATAGGTGTCTCATTACCTAACACATTGTCTACAGTGGAAATATTTTTCTTTGTGACTCAAGAAGAACAGCCACATGGGAAATTCTGAATATTGTTTTCCCTGATGATGCAACTCAAGATTTGAAATTGTTCTGGCATGTATCCTTTGGGTCTTCATACTATCAAATATGCAGCTGAAAGTGATTCCTGCCTTCTCTACAGCTGTTTTGTTTTCCCTGATACAGATATCAAAATTAACTCTTGGGTTTTTGGTAGATGGAAGTAAGTATGTACACCTTTCCTTCATTTTATTTCAGCTTTTTTGACTGGGTAGGTAACAATTGCTAAATCCCTGCAGCCTAGGAGACAGCATTCACTCTTGCGAGGCTCAGACTGCTTTTCAGCTGCAAGAACCCAGAGGGAGATAATCCACAATGCTTGAAAGACACATTGCTGCAGTAGGTCTCCCTAAGACTATGTGATGCAGAAACTAGTTTCACAGGATAAACCTTCCTTAGTATCACTGCTGCAGTAAAACTATTCATGAGGAACAGACGTGACTTACCTTTCTTCCTGGACTCTACTGATATTCTTCTGTAGGTGATCACCATGCTTTATGCTATTTTTTTGTTTACTCAGTGAGTAAACTCATATCTGATCCATTTTCTTAGAGCTACAATTGAAGGGAGACCATCAGAGTCTTACAACAGTTTACAGACAACAATAGCAGCAATATTTAAAATGTCAGATGTGTTTTTTTCCTGACTCTTACCTTCATATTATCTTGGCAGAAGTTCTTGGATAAAACCTGCTGCTGGCATAATATGGACAATTTGCATAATACTTCTTCTGTAACCCCTGTATCATGGACTGTGTTTCAAAATGCAGACAAATTGTTCCTTTTGTTTTGTCTTAAACACTGTTTTCAAGCCATGTTTTGAGATGAAGTGGTTGAAACTAGTTCAAAAGGGCTAAAACAAGGTTACTGATTTTTGCATGTGCTAAAACATAAAGAGAGGTCAAACATCAGTCACTACAATTTTGGGAGGAGCTTGGGGAGACCAGCTGCACGTGTCCACCTGAGACCAGTATATGACAGCTTATGCAACACAGAGTTCCTCCTAAACGAATAGCCACTGGGTGTAAGAGGGTATGATCAGCCAGTACCAACTGCATAAAGGGGGAAGTCTCCCTGGTTTGAACAGATGTTCCCATCATCTTAGTGGGGTTGGAATCAAATTTCATTGTGGAACCCCTTGGAAAAGTTGAACTATACTTTTTTCCCAATAATTCTGTTTCCTCTTTTTATTCTCCCTCTCTTTTCCCTGATCCTTCTCTCTCCTTCTGGAGTGGAACATTATTGCTTTACATTTTACATATGTATACATCTTTGCCTTTGCCACAAACTGATAGTTATTTTAGTCTAATAGATGATTGCATATTTGCAAACTACATTAGAATTAATGAATTAGATCAAATTAACCATGTGCTGTTATTTTCACTTTAGTTCACTTCTCAGAACTCCATTTTAGTGAACCATGTCTCCCTTTCACTTACAGGTGTGTTGAGGGGTGTTGGTACCTGACACCCTGGCCATGTCTTCCAGATTTCACTTTCAGTGCCTCTATTAATCCAATCTGTATCCTCTCTGGAGCAAAATAATGTCAAGAACTTTAACAAACTGTAATGCAGTATTATTGTTATAGCTGTCTGCCAAGGGGTCTCCTTGGGATATTGAAGATCAATGTTGAAACCAATGGCAGTAGATCTAAAAGGTTTTGAACAGCAAAATGCTTTCACTCAGTGCTTTGTGAACAAGAGTGCAAAAGTCAATTTTGAGAATCAATAGAAAGGTCTAATAGACATAATAGTAATAGAAAACATTAAAATTGATTAAATTAGAAAAAGAAAATCAGAGTGTTTCTCTCTTCATTGAATGTTGCAGTAGCTACTGCAGAAGAGTAGATAAGAAGGAAGCCTGAAGATGCTGCTTGAAACTGAAATAATCTATTTCTGTGGGATTTTCATATTAACAAAACTGAAAACGTGCAGTTTATTTTCCACCTGAAAATTTGAAATATGCCTCTGCCAGACTTTCTATGGGAATTAATACTGAGTTTTCTTATTTTTTGTTTTCTGGCAGTTTTAAAAAATTCGGATTATCTTTATTTTGGACAGGCACTCTAATCCATTTCCTGCTTTTTCATTGCTAAGTGGAGGTAGTGAAATTTTAAGAGTATTTGGTAAGATAGGTCCCATAATAATAATAGATCTGCCACTGAATACTTTTTCACTTAATGTCATGCTACATCTTCATCTTATTAGGGTTTGTGAAATATTAGTAATTTACAAAACTTAGATGTGTTTATTATGTATATTAATAGTTTAAAAAATCCGAAGGAAAATTACTAAAATAGAACAGAATTTGTTTGGAGATTCTTTAGGTTCAAATACTGATATCTGTCTCCTATTCCTATTTCAACAACTGAGAGTCAAGAGAATAAGAGCTGGAATACTTTTGGCATAATGTTAGTATCAAATACAAGCTTATGAAGGTATAAGACAACTGTGCGACCCCTCCATCTACCCAGAATTGCCTCTTTAGCAGAAAGACACTTTTCAGATTAGTATCTTTGGAAAGAAAATGCCTAATACTTACGACTAATATAAAGCTCTGCAACTAACTCCTGAAAACTGATAACTGTACAGAGTATAATTTCTTTACACTGTCTACAAGAACTTTTAGCCCACTGTCTCCTGAATAAATTTCTCTTGGTTTCAAGGCCTAGTATTTCCTTGGTGCAGATTTACTATCTGTATTTTCTTTTCTGCTTTAGACTATGTGGCAGAAAGCCTTCTACACTGAACACTTGTCCATGTATCCGACCAGTCCTGCAAGATCACCAGCAGGGTTAGGGCTGGAAAAAAAGGGAATGCTGCATTTCCCTGGTTGTATAACAGTAGCTGGCTTTTTTGTCCACCAGCACAAATCAGAACCATATAAAGGATACCTCCTTTCACAGCTTCATTGAAATATGATGAACTGTGGTGGCACTCAGGGACAATCAGAGTTCCTTTTCTGGCAGGATCCATGTCAGATAGCTCTAGAATTTAACAAATTATGAAAAAAAGCTATTGTTCATCTTCAAAATAGTTCCCTTCTGAGTTTACACACAGTTGCATGCAATGCTGCCAGTGTTCAAAGGAATTCTGCTGAGTGTTGTCTGTAAGGGCTTTCAGGATCTCTGTCATTTTTGCTTTCACACCTTCCACCAAGAAAAAATGAGTTCCTTTTAATGCCCATGCTGAAGCACACCAATGGTAACTCACTGTTTAGTCTTACATGCCAACATTTTCCAAGCAAGGGTAAGAAAACATCCATGTTTGAACAGATATCTGCTCATGCTGAGTAAATTGATCAATTTGAGCCTTGTCTCACTGTGACAGTTTAGAACAGGCCTTGTAACTGTCTCTGTCTCTCCTCCCACTCTTGGTTCTTGAGCTGTAGGGTTAGTCTTGTGGGGTTGTTTTGTCAGATCTCATCTTTTACATAAAGTAGAACAATGTTGTCTACAAGATGAAAAGGGGAAAGAGAACTGAAGGAAATCCCACTTTTGAATGAGCAAACTACTATTTTCTTTTGTGGAAAATGAAAAACAGACATTCACATCTTCTGAAACAAATCATTCCTGCTGTAGATGTGTATACAAAGTGATGGGTTATTGCATAAAGGAGAAATAACTTCATCCCCTTCCTCCCTTTCAGCTGATTTTTTTGAATAAGTAATTAATTTTCTTTAATTTTTCTCCTATTATGCAAGACAAATGTACCAGGTGTCAAATGGAGCAATTCCCTAGTTCAAATCAGCTTGATTTTCTTTACTGCAAGAACTTTATGGTTTTAAGTCACCCCTTACGTTCCCATGTCTTATGTTGCCAATAAAATAGGGTAACAGAATGGGGACCTTCAATTACCTAAAATTTTCTAGATATGAAAAAAATGACTAATTTTGTTTTAAATCTTCATATTTTTACAGACACTCAAACTAAAAATAATAAACTAAGGAATAATAGTTTTTTTAATCATTAGGTGCCTCTCATTATACAATTGATGACAACCCAAACTTCCTACAGACTTTTCTCAATCTGATTAAATAACTGGATATGTTTATTTCCTCATCATTTATTTATATATTTAAGTGGCAAAGTATTAATAAACAAACAAATGAATGTGGTGAATACAAATATGGCATACTAATATATAAATATATCATTTAATTTGTAGAATGAAATTCATAATGAAAAATGCAAATAACACTGTTCACAAGTCCTTATTAACTTTTTATTATTATCCCAAAACATGGTAATTGAGTGACTGTCTTTCAGAATATGGTTTTTTTTCTGGAAAATGTGCTAATTAATATGCTAGAGTTCAATGTTTGATTTTTGTCACTTTTCTAGAACTTGCGATTCGGAAGTTTGAAAAGACTACTTATGGTTCCTGCCTTGTCCTGTGGTTTGTCATGTATGTGCAGATTTTTAACCCGAATAAAATCTTCACTGACCTCCCCTCTCTCAGAGACTTCATGAAAATTTTTACTGAGATATTTTCCTTTCTGATATATGATGACATTAATCCATGGAATTATATCATTGTAACCAGTCAGGTAATGCACCTTAATGCCATGGTTAATAAAAAAAATGAAACAGCAGAGATTAAAGCATTCAGAAATGTAGCTGTTGGCTTCAGTATGATTTAAGCTAATCTTTTTTTCCCCTGAGAGTTAACATAGTGGTCTATGACATGATAAAAAAAAGAAGGTAATGAAACCCCAATTTTGTACTCTTATTTCAATTTTAATGCATAATGAGGAGAGTCTTGCAGCAGAAATGGAACAGGGGAAGAGGAAATTTGTTTGGAGAGTAAACTTCTTTAACACTGAGGCATGATTTAAATCTATCTTTAGTCCACCTGGTCCCAAACACAGGCAATGCTGAAAGGATCCCAGATTTAACTAGAACAGAATCGAGTCTAAACAGGAGGGGAAAGTGGTGGTATTTTTTCCACTTCAGCAGCAAATACCATCTGTGATAATATCAGTGAATTGTTAGTACACCTTAGGGTCTGAAGGACAATTCGCATACACTCGGTATTGGAATAGCTCAACAATATTAACATTGGTATTGTACTGGATTTCTCAATCTAACACTTTTACTGGTGATCTAACTTTTATGTAGACAATGGTAAACGTATTTTTACCCCACCACCACTGTTTGTCTAGAAACAGTGCATTTCTTCTGAAATGTTTTTGATCTATGTGCAGAACTGGATGCATTTATGATGTCTGTCAGCATTTTGGTGGGTTTGTTGTCTTGAAAAAGGGCAATTTTCCAACAATTTTGTTTCTTGTATTTTTAAATGACTTAATTACACAGGAGACTAGTAGCCAATAGAATCATAGAATCATCAGGTTGGAAGAGACCCACCGGATTACTGAGACCAACCATTCCTATCAGACACTAAACCATGTCCCTCAGGACCTCGTCTACCCGTGCCTTAAACACCTCCAGGGAAGGTGAATCAACCACCTCCCTGGGAAGACTGTTCCAATGCCCAATGACACTTTCTGTGAAAAACTTCCTCCTAATGTCTAGCCTAAATCTTCCCTGGTGGAGCTTGAGGCCATTCCCCCTCGTCCTGTCCCCTGTCACTTGGGAGAAGAGGCCAGCTCC
>WAAB01015793.1:212266-235116 GCA_013389865.1 Piaya cayana
GTTGTGCCCCAAGTGCAGGACCTGGCATTTGGCCATGTTAAATGTCATGCCATGGGACTCAGCCCAGTGGTCCAGCCTGTCCAGATCCCTTTGCAGAGCCTCCCTACCCTCCAGTAGATCGACACTTCCACCCAGCTTACTGTCATCTGCAAAGTTACTAAGGGTGCACTCAATGCCTTCATCCAGGTCATTGGTGAAGACATTGAACAGGGCTGGACCCAGCACTGAGCCCTGGGGAACCCCACTTGTCACTGGCCTCCAGCTGGATTTAACTCCATTTCCCACCACTCTCTTGGCCCAGCCATCCAACTAGTTTTCTACCCAGGAGAGTGTGCGCCTGTCCAGGGCAGAGGCTGACAGTTTCTGTAACAGAATGCTGTGAGAAACTGTGTCAAAGGCTTTGCTGAAGTCCAGGAAGACAACATCTGCAATACTCAATAGCAGTACATTTATATTAGCTTTTTACAGTGCTAGAGGAGTTCTAGTTGTAGATCTGCCTTGCACTGAAATTTCCAAGACTGTAATATGGTTCAGTATTCACTTGAACACATCACTGGTGACATTGGCATGACTTCCTTCCTGGTGGAACTAAGAATGAAGCCACGTAACAGGGCTCCATCTAGAGGCATCCACTTGAAATGAAGATGCAAGATTTTCCAGAACCATTCTCATATAAAAAGTACCAGTGATTGGCAAGTTGCAAAATATATATGCAACAACTGCTTAAGATATGAGGTGAACTGATAGCCCTGCAGTTGTAACAGCAGCAAATTAAATCATGGACTCTTACTCTTTGCTCTGTGTTAGTTGGTAAGGCAAGCATATATGTTAACTGCTGTATTACAGCTAGCACAGATTTTGATGTTCAAGCTCAAAACAACTTATGGAATTTTTAGAAAAAGTCTTTCCAAAACCATTGTGTAATCAAACCATGACCTACTCTTTTAAAATAGAGACTACTTGGATAATTTTCCACATCTTGAACTTCAAATCAGAGCAAGTACGAAGTGAGATGTTTTTGCCAGCCAAGCTTCTTAATAAAATGAAGTATAATAGCATCCACAACATATATTAACTAACATAGTCATAAAAAAAATTTAGAGACCATTTCATTTCATGCCAGACAAAAGAATTGTGCAGATGGAGTTGGTAAGAAGATTTACTTTTTTTGCACTGAATGTACTATACAAAAATCCATGAGTCTTCTGATGTAGTAGTGTTGCAGTGACAGAGAATACATAGAGAAAGGGAGAAAATTCTATTCTGTTACTGAAATTCAGGAACTGAAAGGCTGCATATATTTAAGATTAAATAAAGAAGATGTACTGAGTTGCCATGAATACATTTCATTCAACAACAGTGACAACAAGGAATATGACAAAAAACTTATGCAGTGATATTTCCTGTATACTTGCCTATTATCAGTTTCTCATTTTTATGAGATGAGCTGATTTACAAAGTTCAAGCTTCTGTAACCTATGAATAATATGGATATGAGATGAACCATGCTGACAGCACTTCTCCTTAACAGATGATAAAAAGTTGAATAGAGTGCAATGTTGCCTGGTAAAATAATAACTCTTCGAGATGGGAGTAATTGGCTATCTTCATGATACAAATAGATGTTCTTCAAGAAGATTTTCTTGAATTTCAATGAAATGTATGGAAATACATATATTTCTTGTTAGTTTTGTTGGCAAAAAGCAATCAAAGGGGTTAGAGACCTGAAAATAGAAGTTCAGTATTCCCCACTCTTCTGTGGAAATATTCAGCCTAACTTGAATAGCAAATGCATCCCTTGTAATTAAACTGTAGTCCAAAGTCATATCATATCATAATAGATGCAATTTCAAAACTAAGAAAGCCTCATTACAAGGTCGTAGGAAGCCAAAGCTCCCAAGCATTGGTATTCCTCTACCAATGTGAAAACCACTTAATATTATTTTCCTGCTCTCCATTTTGCAGGTGGAATTAAAAAGTAAACTTAAACAGAATGAAGTGGAATAACAGCATCTTCAGGAGAAAAACTATAGGTCAGCATGTGAAAAAAGAGACGGGAAGGTGGGAATGAAAAGGGAAGATTACGTTAGCTGCTATTTAATTGTTTATAGCACTTGTGGATCTGACCAGACATCTAAAGCATGTATACAAAAGAACAAAACTGACCTGAAACCATATCCTTCTTTCCTCTGACCTAACATTTTAATTTTTTTGATCAAATTGTTTAATCTGAACTGAGTGTTATGTATCTACTTCTACTACCTGTTTTACTGTATTTGAATAGGAACACTTGTCACCACAAAGGGTGTGTCGGACGTCAATGGGACATTATTAGTGGTGTGGCCTCTAGGTTTCTTATTACAAACTTTTTGCTTGTTCTGGGCTGTACAAGTGGGATGGGACAAGAGGAACTTTGATGGGGAATGCAGAGGGCAAAAGAGTTATTTCTTAACCTTATTAGCCCATAAAATATTGAAAGGAAGGAACAAAGCCAACTAACATCCCTAAGGAAAAAACAAAACCATACAGCACTTCAAAGGCAGTGATATATATGTATGAATGAACACTTAAATATTATCCATTGCAGACAGAAATTCACAAACAGTGAAACCAGTTTAGTCTTGATATTTTATACAAACTACTGTAATAAAATTAACTAGCAAAATTAAATCTCTGCTAGGAAGATTACCTGCAAGTCTGTAGCTCCATATCAGATTTTGCTATATGCTTATGTAAGAAGTGTTTCCTCAAAGAATTGCTAAACAGTTCACATGCATCATTGATTTTGCCACTTAACAAATGAATGAGGTAGGCAAATATTAATCTAATTCGCAGAATTGGAAATGCATAAGCTAAGTGTCTCTCTCAATGTCATACAGTAAGTCTCATTGGCAATGTTAAAAATAGAAGTTACAACTTCCAGTGGCAATCTCTTCGTAAGTCTCTAGTCCTATTTGCAGATGGGTATGGAATTTTTGGATTGTGAACACCTGAGTTACATCTGTGTCTGTTTCTGTGTTCCTAAATGGTTCTTCATCTGGACCGTTGGCTTGGAAGCACTCTATTTTTAAGCCACGTTTTTTCAGTGTTAACCACTTGTGTGGTCAGAAATCAGGAGCTTAGATCTCAGAATGATCCAGGAAGAAAGTTCAAAACGTCAGAAGAACCCAATATGCTGGATATGCAACAGATTTAGATAGCCATGGGTAATGCACAAGAGAGGACTTTTGCCTAATAAAATTAACTTGAAGACCTTATATAGCACTACAAGATGGATTTACTTATTTCTGTTAATAAATTAGCATTCTTAGCAAACACTAATAAAGAAGTAAAATATAGAGAATCAAACATCTGCAAGAATTATTGGAAAATTAAAGAGGAAGAATTAAGGAGAATTACATGTCTGGAATATATTTACTAGGTGCTAGATTAGTCTGGGTATATTCATGTTTAATGAGCAGACTGTAATCCAAACCCCAAAAATAAGATAATATAATATGAAGTTCTTTATCATGTTCTTGGATTTCCTTATCCTTAGCCTATGAATGATCTTGGAGAAAATGAGTCCTAAGTGGAAAAACTACAAGTATGAAAAATGTAGAATCATAGAACCATAGATAGGTTGGGTTGGAAGGGACCTTTAAAAGTCTAGTCCAACTTCCATGTAGTGAGAAAGGCTATCTTCAGCTAGATCAGGTTGTTCAGAATCCTGTCCAACCTGACCGTGAATGTTTCCAGGGATGGGGCATCTAGCACCTCTCTGAGCAAAATGCTCCAAAATTTCACCACCTCTGTAAAAATTTTCTTCCTTATATTTAGTCTTGTAGTTTAAAACCATTACCCGCCATACTAATACAATAGACCCTGTTAAAAAGTCTGCTCCCATCCTTCTTATAAGCCTCCTTTAAGTATTGAAAGATTGCAATAAGGCATCCCTGGAACATTCCAACTTCCTTAACCTGCCCTCATAAGAGAGGTGTTTCATTCCTCTGATTATTCATACGAGGAAACTTCTGTGGGGAATCATCTACTCTTAAAGTCAACATTTCTTTGAACTTTGAACTTTCTGTTCCAAGTGGGTATTGTTACCATATTAACACTGTATAAAATCCTACATATCTGCAAGTTTGGAATGTTTGAGTGAACAGCCTGGCAAGATACTGGGTGGTTTTGGTTTGAAGTTGTGTAGAGGAAAAATCTTTTCATTAACATAAAATTGTCCTTAATAATATTGATGGGATGTTTTCTGGCTTCTTAACAAACAGAGATTGGAAAATAATGAAGCTAAGTAAATTGAATTTTAGTGTAAGGTTATAATAAAACATAAAGTTAATTCATCCAGTTTCAGGGTTAATTGTAAGGTTTCAGTACAGCTCTGAAGCTAATGGGCCAAATCATTTTTTAATGGAAGTAGAAATAAGTTTGAATGAATACAAGACATAGCTGCCTCAACATCTACGTGAGACTGGAGGGTAAGTCCAAATAAATTACATAAAAGAACACTGTGTGTAATCAAGATACTGGAAGGAAGAAGAACCTGTCCTAGAAAAACAGGACTTCTACCCTCAGGCTGTAAATTCAGAAATTTCCCAAACAGCAGAATGTCTTTTCATATCCTCCTCTTCCCTGAAATTCAAGTTTAGAGCTGAGATCATAAAATAAACAGTATATTATTCTGTATTGCATTATTGACTGGATGGTGAATGCTTTCTTAGCAATGTACAAACAAGTAAGAGAACACAGAGCTTACCCCAAGGACCTTGAAATGTAGGTCAGGCACAAGCACAACAACTTAGGCACATTAAAATCTGACTGACAGCACATACCAAAGGTGGTAAGGAAATTTTGGGATCTTAACAGAAGTTAAATTTGAAAGGATTTGTTGGGGGCGAGGGATGGGAGGATACTTAAAGAGTGAATTGAGGGCAACTGATGAATTAGATAATATAAAAGAGAGAGATTGTACATAAGTCTTCAGGGACCTGATCCAGCCTTGTAGAAACTGAACCTATAAAGAAATATGAGTACTAGGTACGGGAAGTCAACTGAGCAAAGGGCTATACTGCATCATACACTCAGCAATGAAGCGAAATAGAATATTAAGATTCATTCTACCATGCATTTGTTTCATCTTTCTTCTGGGCTATGTTAGTATAAAACTGTCCCAAACCCATTTACTAAACATCCATTAATAATCTTGTGACATCAGTTAGCCAACCCTTTTCACAAATGCTTCCTTTCTCTGCCAAAAAAAAAATCTTTGCTGTCTTTTGCTTAAATACAATCCTTTATTGAAGCTGTTTTAATTTAACCAGATAAATTTCTCTTTCAAATTTAATTCTGAGGCTTCAGAAATTCACCATTAGTATAAGATTTGATAGAAAAGGCTAATTTATAACTAGTAGTGTGTATTATTCAGAATAATAGTTTGTTTAAAGAAACTAAACCAACCTCTTTCACAAAATGAAGTATTTCCACACTCAAACCACCTGCCTGAGCAAAATTCAGACTTGTCTAAACTAAGAATAAAGTAGAGGAGCTAAATCTGTCTTGCATATTCTTCCCATCATATGAAATTCCCAGAGGAATGAACTGTCAAAATCAACTTGCATGGAACGTACAGGAATGTTGCTCTGAGTCACACCTGCTGGAGGCAGTTCTGACCCTGTTGGGGACTGTTAACCCCCAGTTCTGAAATCCACACTGTGTCATTGCCCTTATATTGAATTCTATGTTATCCATTTCCTTCTTTTATTCAAAATATTAATATTTTTAATAAGGAAAATAGAAACAAGTAGATACACCCACTTCAGTTTTGATTATAGAGAAGATTGTGTTGGTGAGGCTGTTAACAGTCTATAATAAACCCTGTTGCTACAGTATAGACAGGTGTGGGTAGTTAAGTGTCTTGGATTATCCACATTTGATAATGGACACATTCTGACATTCTTGGGAAGCATAATACTGTGTCAAATTCACAGCTTTTATTATCTTAATTGCAGCCAAAAGGGCAAAGTTTCTTTGCCCTTCTGCAGCTGTTTGGCAGGTTATTCCTTCTTTCCTCTTGAGATGCAAAGCTGGCAAAGAAATTGTCACTCTGGTCTGTGTCAGCACTCTGCAAGGCAATGTGCAATGGTATTTTGTATGGCAGTTGCTTCTTTGCCAATGAGGTAGATTTCAGATCTACTTCATCCCAGCTGTTGGCTCACTTTATGCAACAAAATCAGTGGAAGCAACAAGAAGGCCTGGACAACATTTCAGTAACAGACTGTGGCTGCCACTCCGTTGCCATTACAGGTTCAAGAGAAAAAAGTTCTCTCTCTGGAAGTGACATAGACCTCAGATTTAGTAGAGACCCAGAGGCAGTGCTGAATCTTTCCTTCTTACTTTGATAGATTTTAAAGTTAAGTGAGACACTGAAATTAGATCTTCTGTAGGCCTTGATGCGCCTCTTAGCTCTTTGCCACATGTAAAGGGCTCTCAGAATATCCTGTACAAATTATAAACTGAATAGAGATGAAACCTTCTTTAGAACTGTTTGCTTAGAATAATAATCTGGATGTTCTGTATTCTTCTTGAATTACTAACTGTGAGCTGTGACATCTCTCTTCTTTCCATGTGATCTCCCCTTCTCTCTCGACTCATAATTTGTGGTCACAGAATAGTTCATATTAAATCCCTATTAGTAGCATTAAGGAGTCTATCAACCACTTAAAGGAAACGACTGGGAATTTCTTGTATGATGGGAACTGTTAACAAAAAATACCTCTATGCCATGTTCTGTGTGAGTTGTGACTGGAGTACTTAAGAACACAACACAAGAATCAAACTACCTCACAACAAGTGCCAAGATCAACACTCTGCTCTCAGTTTGCTAAATTAATCTTGGCTATCTATTCTCAAGTATTGTGGGAAGAGGTAGAGCTGAAATATTGCCTTGCCCAATTCTTTTGAACTTTCTGTTAAATCTTTTACTGATACCTTCAGTCTCTTAAAGAGAAAAAGTATATGAGGCAAAACCAAAATCGGGTAAGTTTTTTCTTTCACTTCCTTTTGCTATCTAATTTCTTCTTGTAATTACCTGTTCAACTCTATGTTGGTTTTTTTCCCCCTCTCATTATTATAATGGAAAAGAGTGATGTTACTAGCTCATCGGGCAAATAAAAAACAATAACTTTGATTTATGTCATTAAAAACTCTTCTCAAATATGAATCCTTTAGTAATAGAAATACACAGCAATAATAATGAGAGTTGGTGTGTCTTAACAGAATGTGAATGGGTATAAGGCTGATGAAAATAAAGACTAAGAAAAGCATTTTAGAAGTGCAGAGGAGGAAGTAGTATATTATGAGATTAAAAAGCTTGAAGAGAATGAGAAAATCATGTAGACAAATAGGAGAATTTGTAGAAGCATCATAGAAATATTTTTAGTTAAAAAAATAGGCTATAAAAATCAGTGCTAGGTATTGACCAGACCAATAAACAAAACAGTTTTTAAAACAGTTAAGACTTTTAAAGATAAAGCAGTCATTTTGGAAAGATGTAATATTTTAAATGGAAGTCAAATCATAACATTTTAATTGCCAGAGATTGTTGTAAACTGTTTTTTATGTACATGTACCTATGAAGGAAAATCCTGAAATGCACAAATGCACTTCCTTTACACTATATTTAATGTGAAGATTTAAGAAACTGTACCCAGTTACAAACCTTGTAGTGTGAATCTAGTTTAAATAGGAAGTGAAATCTAGTTAAGAGCACTTTCATATATATACCTTACATAGCTGTTTTCAAGATCAAAACATATGTGATTGTTCCTGTAGGAAAATGTTAGCAGAGGCCTTGAGGGAATTTAAAAGCCATCCTAAACTGTACAGAGGGTACTTTCCCCTTTATCCCCTCATTTTCTAGTCATATAGAATGACTTGACAATGTGACAATCTTATTTCAGAGAACATCAGACTGTATATAAAGAGGCACTATTGGTGAAAATATAGTTTAAGCCATGAGTGCTGACAGGCACTAGAGAGTTGGGTATAAATGAGCATCTAAAATTGATCTTTGGATTTCTAATCTGAAATCTGCTTCCTGATAGGTGCAAAGGGTCACTGGGCACTGGGACAGGCTAGTCAGGGAGGTGGTTGATTCACCTTCCCTGGAGGTGTTTAAGGCACATGTGGATGAGGTGGTAAGGGGCATGGTTTAGTGTTTGATACGAATAGTTGGACTTGATGATCTGGTGGGTCTCTTCCAACCTGGTTGTTCTGTGATTCTGTGAGTCTGTTTTTCTGTGATTCTGTGTTTCTGTGACTGGTTGTAAATTTTGAAAATGCTTGAGATAAATAGAAGTGGCACATCCCGTTTCCTCCAAGTAATACAGACTCATGAGGCAGAACCTCTTAGGAGTCTAATTATGAATTCTGTTCCTGCCCATGGGCTGTTAAGATCTGGAAAACTGGTGACCTTCTTCAGGAAAGAGGAGCTGGCACCAAAAGAAGAGTTTCCAAAAAAACCCCAGTAGTCTTGGAAAGACAGCCTGGACAAAAGATCTCAAAAATGGGTGCAGGTCCTGGAAATGAGGAAGACGCATGAAGATATACATCAGGGCATGCCCCAGGACCCTGGCTGGTAAAGTGGAGGATGAGTAATTGGGATCAGGGGCAAAGCAGATACTAATACAATTTTTGAGGGTTGGGTTATTTAGAGGTAAAGGGGGGAAGTGTGTAAGTGTAAGATAATCGAGTAGATTGAGACCTGATCTTGTTGTGTCTTAGCAAATTCCAAACCCACATCCACTATCATCTGTCATGTACTCTATCTCACCCATTTTAATGAAGATAGAGTAAAGTAGCATTAAAGTTCCATGAACTGTGAATCTTTGGAGAGTATAGGCAGAAATAAAGCCGGAAACTCTTCACGCGTCTGGTCAAAAGAGAAGAGAAGATAAAATAGAGAAGAGCAATGAAGCTGGTGAAGGGGCTGGATAATAGGTCTTAAGAGGAGTGGCTGAGAGAACTGGGATTGTTTACCTAGAAAGGAGGAGGCTGAGGGGAGACATTATCCCTGTCTATAACTACCTGAAAGGAAGTTGTAGATAGGTGGGTGTTGGTCTCTTCAGCCAAGTGACAGGTGATAGAATGAGAAAGAATGACCTCACGCTGTGCCAGAGGAAGTTCAGTCTGGATATTAGGAAAAATCTCTTCACCAAAAGGGTTATTGGGCACTGGGACAGGCTGCACTGGCAGGTGACCAAGTCACCATCACTGAAGGTATTTAAAAGACTGGTAGATTAGATTTAATAGTGGACAGGTATGATTGGACTTGATGATCTCAAAGGCGTTTTCCAACCTAGTGATTCTATGATTCTATGAAAATATTTCCTGACTAAGTTTTTAAAATGCAAAGTATTTTCTTTGTGACTTTCCTTTCAGGCAGCAGAACACATTGAAAAACTGATTCATAACTTTTATTCTATTAAGAACTTTGATTCTATGGAAATAGAAAATACTACTTCTAATTAGAGATTATGGGGGAATAGGCAATAAAGCAGAGACCAAAGATTTGTTCAAGACACAAACATGACAGTTTCCTACAAGGCATACAGATGAAAATAAATGATAACATCTTGCTTTCTCTCTTTCATAGGTAAATATAATTCAATTTAACTCTTCTTACAAAAACTCTCAGAAGTTTCTATTTTTTTTTCCTCAAAATAATTTTAAGATTATTTAGAACTTTCCAATTTTGATATATCACCAGTGTTAGTGCCCACTAGATATACTACTCTGTCCAAAGTTATTTCAAGCTGAAAACCAGAATCTGATCTTTAATGTCTGAATTTTGTGTACACGATAAACTTAAGGCAGAGATTGATTGTACAGATGTACCTGTAGAATCTTACTGAAGGAGCAAAAAATATCATCTTCATGTTGACAGAGGAAAATAACTCAAGGGATCTGAAAGCTCTTATGAAAACCACTGGAAAACAGAAATGTCAGAATATGTTAATGAATATATCTTCAAAAATGCATAATGCCTGTGAGCTTGTATACCAATTTTATTCACTGTTCTTAGCAATTCCAGACACAGTAGAATGGGTTCAAGATAACCATTTAAGAAAAGCATTCCTTTGAATCTAACATGACTTTCAAATCTAACATGATATCTAAAACTAGATGAAAATATCATCCACAATAATGATTGAAAGGGGAACTCTTCAGATTAAATGTGAAACATTAATATTCTCACAGCTTGTCAACAAGCTTTGAGATGACCCCACTTTGGACAGGCTCAGTGGGAAAGTGGAACTGGATGGACAGAACTGGTCTTTCTGAGCTGTTTTCTCCACAAGCAGTGTATTCCAACTGATGAATGAGCCACATAGTTCAACAACAAACTTTTTAGATGCTGCAATATCAAAAAAAAAAAAAAGTCCAGACTCTTGTAAAGGGACTTCTGTGCCTCTGCCTTGGCTTTTGGCTCTAGTAACTGAATTAGTCTCAGAATGCCTGTCATAACTATAACCAAATATGAAGACTGCATGTAAGACAAAAATAATTTATTTTCTTGAACATGGATATTAAAAGCAAAATCCATGGAAATTAAGAGCCTCAATGTTTTTTTGAATCATCAAAGAGTTATTATTTGTGGAGACATAAGACAAAACAGAATCTAAGTTTTTTACTCCATAGTTGAATGTATAGGGAATATTTTCAGTAAGTGGAATCTGTATGATGATGATAATTTTTGTTTGTGTTGTTTCATAGCATCTAGACCCATTGTGCCAGGATCTGTAAAACTGTACAGGGCAAGAGCCACACAACAGTTTCTGAGTGTTTTTAAATGTTGTGCCTAGGATTTTATTGCTGATCCTGCTTGGTGGTAGGATTGACAACAAATGCAGTCTGATTAATCAGTTTTGGGTAAACAGCTGACAGGTTAAGTATTCTCTGTGTCTCAGTTATATACAAAAATTATTAAATGCTGGCCAGGACTGTTCAGTTTCAGCCATACCTAGTCATAAGAGAACTTTTTAATGCCTTTAAAAATGCCAAAACTCAGGAAGTTAGTTTCAAGCTATTTCATATATCAAATACAATACAGACACTTAGCACCTTGTGATATAACTGTAGAGAAGAAACAATTAAATAATTTGTCATGGTTTAACCCCAGCTGGCAACTAAGCATCATGTAACCACTTCCTCACTTCCTCTGCCCCTAACAGTTTTCTCACTCCTCCCCTCCACTATGAGATGGGGAGGAGAATCACAAAAAACCCCTCATGGGCTGAGATAGACAAATAGAGTTTAATAGAATAGCAAAGGAAGAAAAAATAATAACAAAAATAGTGATAATAGAATGTACAAAATGAGTGATGCAGAACGCAACTGCTCATCACAGATCCTCAGCCCATTCCTAAGTAGCGATCCCATTACCTCGGTCAACTTTCCCCAGTTTATATACTGAGCATGTCATCATACGATATGGAATATCTTTGGCAAGTTTGGGTCAGCTGCTTTGGCTATGCTCCTTCCCAGCACCTTGTGGGCTTACTAGCAGAACATGGGACACTGAAATGTCCTTGACTTAGTATTAAGCATTACTTAGCAACAACTAAAACCATCAGTGTGTTATTAATATTTTTCTCATACTAAATCCAAAACGCAGCACTATACCAACTACTGAGAAGAAAATAAACTCTGTCCCAGCAGAAATCAGGACAGTAAGCCAAAACCAGAAGTGTGGATTTTCTTTTCTGATCTTCAAGTACCAGCATAAAAGTTTCCAAGGAAAAACTTCAGAAGTAAATCAGTTCTGTTTCTTGACAGAAACTCTCAGTGCAAATCTTTGTTTCAATACAAGTTTCTACAGTTTAGTGGCTGAGATGGAGGGAAGATAAACATACAGTATGATTTTTCATATATAGGCTTCTAGTTAATGAAAAGACACTAAGGAATCTGATTTGAAGACAAAGTTTTGTGGCTGGAAGAAAAGTATCTTTGAAAAGATAAACAAGCCTTAAATTCCACCAAACATACATGCACAGATCCTCAAGTCGAAGCAACTTTCAGTCTGTGGGTGCAGCTCTATTTGTGCAGAACAGAGGCAAGGAGGTCACATCTTAGGAGAAAGCTCATGTTCATTTTAGCCAACAGCTAAGAGATAGGTAAATCTGAAAAATACTCCATTCTAAGTTGTTGCTGCTTATGCACACACTGAGATCTATTTCAGACTTAGAACTTGATCAAACTGCATGCATTATTTTAAGATTTTCATAGGTGTGAGAACCAGAACATCTTTTCCTTTTAAAAATATTCTTATACATTCCATTAGTCCCTTCTTGTTAACGACTGATCTGTTTTGGTTGAATTATTTGACCAAAGTTTTCATTATGAAATTATAGCTAAGTAATTTAATGCAATTGGGAGAGGGTCTTTTACTGAGAACTATCAGATCACCTTATTATATATCTGAACTATTGAACAGTAGCAATATTTTTTAAGCCAAGTTACACCCAGTTAAAAGACATTGCTCCATTTACTTTACTCAAATTACCTACTTGCAGAGAAGATTTACTACTAGTAGTTCCTGTGTGTCATTGTTCTTTTGTTAGGTATTCAAAAAGTTAAAGATAAGATTTTTTTATATACCTTTCTGAAACTTTCAGCGTACTTAATGAATAATGCCACAGCAGTGTAATTTTGGAATATGGATTTATAGAGAGAGAATGTAATTCAATTTTATATGGAGAGTACAGTCTTATTTTTAGTAAACAAGTGAAATAAAAGTAAAATATGAGACTACCAGTATCAGTTCCCTATATTTTCATACAGACTGAAGAAAATATATAAGCCTAGGTAACGTTTCCTTCTTCCCCAAAACTGGCTTAACTAATTAGAAAGCCCATCTTTCAGTGTTCAGTGCAACAAAATAACACCAAGAAGTCCACTGTGGGTTTCCGTAAGAAATAATAACCAGGAGAAAATCTATGAGAAACCTTAAAATTATTCCTGTAAATTTTATGCAATTTTTTTTTCACAATTCTATACTGTCAAAAACTATTTGTACCCTTGATTATGATTTTATGACTGATATATTAGCTATTTTCCTAACAAAGTATTTTCAGTCATAACAAGCACCACCACACTGTTGTGTAAAAACAGTCTTGCTAGGTGACTATTTGAAGGAAAAGAAAAATCCACAAGAGTTCTTGTATATTTTTAATCTTAAATTTCTCAGACATATTATTTGAATGTCAAATAATCTTGTCAATTGCACCACATTAAAAATATAGTCTAATCAAAATGTTGCTAGATTTTACACTAAAGGAAGACTAGAATCAATCCTTTCACTTTAAGCTGTTTTTGTTGGGTAAGAGTCTGGGCAGATTGAAACAGAGAATTAAAGCATCACTTTATCCAGTCTACAGGCATCTTGTACAGTCAAAAAATTGAAAATGCAATGTCAGGCCAAGATTAAAAAAATGGACTCACAATTAAAATTTTCATTCTTTAGGAAGATAACGAATAATCATACCAATTGTGAAACAACTTATCCCTTAAATCCAATGAATATGTAGCTTTCATATGACACAGAAGAAATAAAACATGCAATTCTAGGCATTTGTAATTTGAAAAGTTAAATTCAGCTGCCTTTGCTGAAGAGAAGTTATCCCACTTACCTGTGCTGCACCGTACCATGTCACTATATACCTTAGTAAAATAGCACCATTAATAATTTGTTTTAGGGGAAATGAATATAGATCTGGGCAAGTTATAAACACATAAAGATGTGCTCTCTTCCTGTATATTATGCTTAGATAATCTATAAACATTGAAACATCAGTGGCTTTCTGTAGCCTTGCCAGAAAACATTGGATAAAATGCTTTAAAATATAGAGAAATGCCTCAGAAGTTTCTTCCCTGACTAAATAAACATCATGTGCTCAGTGAACTCCCACCAGGCTGTACCAACCACTTAAGAAATAATTACTACAAAGTAAAAGAGGGCAGTAATATACAATATCAGAAATGAATATTCCTGAAAACATTAGTTATTATGCTTTTGAACTCCTTAGCACGTAAAAATATTAAAAAATAAATATCTTACTAATGCATTCAGAAATGTCTAGGAGGCACTCTTAAACCCCATTGTTAAGTTCATATCTAACCAAACTTCACTGTTTCCTGTAGTTTAAGGCCAGGTAGTTCAGTATTTTAACCACCTGCCTTCCAAAGACCATAAGTTCTCACCCAGGTTAGGTGTGGTGTCCTCACATTCAAGGCAGATATAACCCTCTTTGGCAGGCACACTTCCCAAGAGAAATAAAAAAAAAAATAATTGCTGGCTCAAGCTGCACCTCCTCTTGCTGGTAGCATGGGCTCAGCACTAATGAAGTGGCAAAACAGAAACATTTGATTTTTCTTTCCCGTTTCCCCCCAAATAATGGGTATTTTCAATGTATATTCACAGTCTCTCTATGAAGAATTAGTACACTAGAAATAAATTACATCATTCCAACAAAATTCCCCATTAGCTTATGAAATGATCATAACATAGAAAAAAAAGATTAACTCCGGTTACTATCAAGTGCATGAGGATTAAGGCTGATCAGTGTTAATCCATTCATATAAAGCATAGTCTTCACAGACAGTCATGGGTTAACCTTAAGCAGGATGGTATGTAAGCAGATAGATTTTGTCTGATGAGCAGGAATGATTCCAACATGATGTATTCATCAGTTTATGATCCTCAAAATGTGACTAATCATAATCAGTAACTAACCCTCAACCAGTTTATTCCTACTCTGTAGCTTTTGTAGGTTTAGACACCAGCAGGTGAACTAAAGAGAGAGTGAACATAAGAATAAGTATACAAGAATGGAAACATAAGAACATGTAGTAAAACTAGAGTTAATTAAAGTTTGTGTCATCTGAAGCAGAAAAATACATGTGGATATACATTTCTTGATGATCACTATTTATTAGAGTGGAAAGTCAAGCTTTTTTTTTGGTTTTGATTCTGTGAAAAAACTGTCCAATTTTTTTACAGGGAAGCCCAAGATATTGCTGTTCATCAATTTGCATCTAAAGCTTGAGCTATAGTTTGTTAAGAAACCACAGAGTTTGCATCTAAAAGGAGAATACAGGATAAAATATTAACACTAAGATGCATGTGAAACAACAGTCATTGAGGTAAATATGGGATTGCTATCCGTGTTTTCTAAAATTTTACAGAAATATGTAATGGCTTGTGATATTAAATGCTGTCAAAAATCCTATAGAAGGCTGAAAATGTAAGCCTGATGTAAAATTTTCCTGGAAGTATGATGGTCTTTCTTTTTATGTTGGTTAGAGTTTGGGATTAAGGTTAGGGGTTAAAGTTAGGGTAATGGTTAAGGCTAGTGGGTTAGAATTAAGGTTAGGGATTAGGTTTAGGGATAGTCTTAGAGGGTTAGAGTTAGGGTTCGGATTATGGAGCAAAACTGGAATGGTTATTGTCCCATTAACCTTTCTTAGTATATAGAAATCAGCCATCCATACCAAAACTTCCCACAAAGTTATCATGGCTCGTATTAGGGTATTTACAGTATAGTGTGTTGGAATGACCAGAGACACAAGGGTGAATGGAACACTGATTTTGTGTGTTCATTTCAGTAGTGTAAAAGGAAGAGCTTAGTATCTTGCAAGAAAAAAAAGTTGGAAAGGAATGTTTATGAAATCAAATGAATTGAATCAGTTTGAAGTCTTAATTTTTTTTTCAGTAAATTCCCATTTATTTCAAGTGTTATGTACCATATGTTGCTAACACTGTGGCAGACAACTCAAATAATCAATTTCTTTACAGCAATATAAATGAGTATTACTGAGTTAATCATGGTTTACACAGCTTTGCTTAATGCTGCAACTATTGTTCTCTCAGGTCTGTAACCTCTTTTAAGACATTTGATTAATATATCAAGTTGACGTACACTTGTAGCCTTGCTTTCCCAATACACTTACATCGTTATTTAACCTTGTATCTGTGACTAATGGAATGTGTTATTTCTGCTTTACTGTAATAGATGGCTATGTTGGAGCAATGTACAACTTAGCAATGACATCTTATTCCATAGAAGATATTATAACAAAAATACATAGAACTAGGGCTGACAAATGCATTTTTACTCTATATTTTTTATATTTCTCTCTCTTTGACATCTCCTTGGAGCCTAAATGGTTTTCCCTGTAAAATCACACTGGTAACACTTATTCTTGAAAGTTCACTTTTGATGACCCCAGGGATTACATTGCCCCAAGAAGTGAAGAGAATATGTCTGTACTTTCACAGACTGCACAACAAAGTGCAGATTCAAATGTGGATCTCCTTCATTTAGAAGGCAATTATGCACTTCAAAGGCTAAGAAAATACATGATGTCCCATGGTTACTAAAATGTTAAAGCATTTCTTTTTCCTGAAATGAAAGAATAATTGAAATCTTCTTGCTTACATGTACCAGGCATTACAGAAAGAGAATGCGAATTGCAAATTTTGTAATAGTAGGCTAATTCATATAATTGCATCGATATAGAGAGGACTGTGCCTACAAGACTGAAGACTAAAATACATATTGTATTCATTTATTAATTTATCTTTTGTTGTGTTTATGCTTAAAAGAGCAAATGTATTTTAGACTTTTTAATTTATGAATAGATAATGGATTTTTAATTTGCTTAGAAGAAAGTAGTTCTAAATCAAATGCAAAATATTTAACTGATCCAAATCACACAGTAGTGAAATTCCCATCCTATTCTAAAGAATAAAGTAAAACTGGTTCAGGAAAGGATGGTTAGAAAGACAAGGAGTGTCTTATGTAACTTATATAGTTCTTATTTAAGAAGATTTAAAAGATCTCAATCAGGAAAGAGAAAATAAATTGAAACATAATCTATACTTCCTAAACATATGACAAAGATGCCTAGGAAATTATGACTTTGCTTTTCTAATAACACAATGGGCTTCAAAATAAATCATGAGTAGTAGGCCTAGAATAAACAAAAGAAAGTACTTTCACCCACACCCGTAACACATAATTAAACTGGGAAATCTCAGTGTCAGAATTGCTAGAAGCAAAACTACAAACATGGTCAGAAATGGGTTTGTCAAATTCATGAAAAATATACCCTTTGGCAACTATAAACACAAAAGTCTTAGATGCAACCTCTGGAACAGGAAGTACCTAAAGTTCAGACTCAGAGGCAAATGTAAATATCAAGAAGAATATTATGCCTTATGGGAATAATTGGTTGTCTTTTATGATTGAGCTTTTATATTTGCTACCAGTTTAAAGTTTATGAGTAAAGGGATCTTTTTTCTCAGTTTCAAAGCTGATATTTTAATTCATCCTGCAGTGACCAAATCATCTGTAGTACCAAACATGTGGAGATTATGATTTAGGAAAGATTATCATACATCAGAATATAGTAACTTTTATGAAGCAAATGGACAATCAAGGTCCTGGACAAGTTTTGGACTGCTAAGAATACAATGATACATAAAATAACGAATACTTCAGTTCTTTTTAGTAGGAACAGGTTCAGGCTTTACATCATATGATTGGTTAAGAATATCAAAATTGCTTCTGGCTGTTCTAGTGCAGTTATTTTTTTCCTCAGAAACCTAATGCTTTACAAGAATTGTATTTGTCATTTTGTTTATACTCAGCATCATTCACGAATCTTTATGTTATTCATGTCATTATGAATGACAAATTTTCAGTATTGAATATTTGACATTAGTATATTTGACAGCTATATTTGACAGTTAATATAAAAATATTATAGAATTTCTTCAAGATTTTTGATGAATTTTAAACAGTCTTAACTGCTTTCTGAAAGTCACGGTTCTTTCTCCTATGTAACATATTGCTGTTAGGTGTAGTTATCCTAGTAGTATTTCTTCTCTTTAAGAGATGGAAGTAAGACAGCAAAGTATGAAAAACTGAAGTCTCAATTCAGCTCTGGTTTGGTCGGAAATTACCTACAATTTTCTTGTCACAGTTATTTGATACTTTGAATGTTCCCTAAGGGATTCTGGAGCCTTCAAGAACTGCAAATATTTTTATGCCCTTTAAATTGTCTTGTGAAAGAGATATAGCACAAAGTTTTCTTCCTCTAAAATTATATTATTTGGATAGGTGTGCCCCCATTCCTTTCCCCTCCATCCTGACATGCATTATATTTTACAGTCCAATGGCTTCTGTACAAAAGAAATTTATATTGTTTTAAGGAAGTTTCAGGAAAGTGTACAATACTCAGTTTTATTGTTCAGATGACACGTGATAATGCTCTCTGAGGTGTGAAATTTTCTAATACAGATTGCCAGAATACAAACTTGATGGATGTTGTCACAAGTCCAAGTGCAAGTAGAGGATATTTGAGTATTAGTGGTGTTGATTTCCAAAATTTCCTGATGTTCATTACTAATATAAGTATGTCAGAAATACTGTAATGTACTCTGAGCTTCTATTTTGTGACAATTGTGACAATCTCAGAAATACATACTTTTTCTAGGGTTCTAACACAAAAAATATGTCAGCATGCTATTAGCAGTTAAGGCAATGCATATACAACTGCAGTACCAACCTTTCAGTCTTTAGACATCTTCAGGTTTAGAAAAACTTGTATTTTAACTAAAATACAATAACATCCTTCATGAAGAATGTTAAACTACACCACTCCTCAGTGTTTCATGGTCATCAATACAAAACAAAGATATAAATAAAATTTACTACTAATGTCAAGCAGTCTTCACATGGACAAAATCTGGCCAAACATTTTTGTGATTACAAATTAATCCCTCACTGAAAGAGAAGACTTAAGATTTTTTCAGTGTTATTTTAGATCAACTGAAAACTACCTTGGGTCAACAGTGATTTAAAGCCATATCCAAAAGATGTCTGCAGGACATCTAAATGGATATATTTCTTTTTAACTAGTTCTGCATCAAAGACTGAATGGATATTAAGAAACTGTACATCTCAGTTCTAGAGGCTGGTCCCCCTAAGCTGGTTCTGTGGAAGACACATATACTGCTGAGTCTTTTGTTGCCTGCTTCTGTGTTACCTCAGCTGGGGACTGGGAATTCTTACCTATCAGTTTTCAGAAAAAAAATTAAATTTGAGTAGTCATTAGTTGGTCTATTCTCACTGTTACAGCAAAACCAACATCCTTTATGTTTCATCTGCTTAACAAATATCTTCTCATTGCATTTAAGTGTAACACAATGATTCCTGACAACCTTTAAAGAAGAAATACCTGAGATTAACCTATTTGTTCTTCCTAAGAAATATTCTGCTTTCATCTCTTCTTTTAAATAATTAACTTACTATTCAGGCAAATTTTAACTAATGTTTTATTTCCCTGACTTTCTAACCAAAAAGAGGCCCAACACCACACAGAAGACTTTCAGTTCTACTCCATAAAAGAACATTTTCTATTCTTTCAGATAATCATAAGCCTTACAGCACTTTGGTATAATGATTTCAGTGAATATACTGTCACTACTGATAGCATAGCTGATTATGAAGTTTCCTTTTCCAGATACATGAAAGGCAGTTTTGGTTCATGATCTGTCAGCAGCTTGTATTTAAGGTCACTTATTGTATGTTTTCTTCATGCATGGTTGACTTTGAAGTATTTTGTTCTGTATGTTATTAAAAAGCAAATGTTGCTGCCATTTATTCTTTTTTTTTTTCAGAGTACATAAATCAGATACTATGCGAATGAGAGAGGCCCTGTTTGCAAGTTAAAATCTTTCATGTGGCATAAAAGAATGAGAATATCACTCCTAGCTGGAAAGGCTAGTAAAGGACAATAGGTTTCAAGAACACTGCAGTTCTTTCAAAATAATGAAGCAGACCAAGATATTTATAAGTTGGAGGAAGAACATTCATATAATTCAAGCGAGAAATATAATTTCAAATGGTATCTTTACATCATATACAATACATGTAACCAGAGCATAAAACTTGCAATGACCTTTTCAGTTAAAAGAAAACAGCTAAATATGGATGCATTTAAAAGTTAATAAATTTCAGATAAGTGAAAGAAGTAGTAAACTATAGCAGGAGTAATGTTAGACTGCTGTTAGCAATATCTATTTGCTCTAGCTACCACGAATACCTCTGTGACAAAAGGCAAGCTGATTACTTCACCTACCCATCAAATGCCCCATCCCATTCAACACTGGAGTCTATGTAAGTGAAGCTTACTTTCTCACAAAATGGTCCAGTTCTTAGACTGAAGTAGAATATATCATGTAACACAAATCATCATGATGCCTTGCCTGAGAGAAGCACTTAGGTCAAATGCAAAGTCAAGTCCTAATTTAGGACAGCAAAAAGTAAAATAAGCAGGAAATACCAACTCCTGACTATAACAGTTTGCTATGGTGTAGTAGTATTAATATAGAAAGGATCATCTAAGAATATAAGTAGCACATAGGGGGATATTTATTAGACCAAATGACAAAAAAAGTGATAAGGTTCAAAAAAATTGACAAAGTTCACAATGTTCCAGGACACATAAGTTTTCTTGGCTTGGTTATGGAAGAATTGAGGCAATACACAAAATCTGAGGAAGAGATCTCAAGCTCTCAGCTTCATTCCAAAATTGCTGCTTCTTTATTGAGTTATATTATAATGGAGACATAGCACTGAAAGCTCTAATATGACAACATATGGCATACCTATCCCTTGGAGAAACATATGGGATCATTGCTTTCTATGTTACTTTGACTTCGCGCAAACCAAGATTTTGCATATGTTAACGTTCTATGACCAGTTAGTTCCTTTGTTTGTTCTTCAAGAGAACTGTCTACCAAGCAGGTATTCACACTTTTCCTTATCAACAGTTGAGCTCAGGAGTGTTTGTGCAAACTTTCAATAAAATAACAGATTTTCTTTTTAGAAATAACAGTTTAAATCATTCCATTTATCTTAGAGGAGGACGAGATGAAAAGCAGCAATCTTTGACATGAAAAAAGAGAGGGGTATTTTTAATTGCCTTTCTAGTTTATCATAATCCTATTCTCTGTCTGCCAATGAGATTATCCCATTCAAACAGCAGTCTGATGCTGTTGGGCCAGCTAATACTGTTTTTGTTTTCTCTTGCTGAACTGTTTTATTTTATCTAGTTTACCTTAGTTTGAAGAGAAGATCGTGCTTGCTACCCTGTAGAAAAATTGTTTATCATGACATGATGAAAAACGCTCTCACCTCATAGGGACATTTTGCTGGACATTTGTATATAGTAATCAGGAGCTTAACACTGGGGGAATATCTTTCCAGAAAGTCCATTGTCAATACAGAAATAATGAAGCAGGGAGGAGTAAGAATGAGAGTGGGAAAAGGTTGAACTTCTATGGAATTATGAAGATTGGGAATTGGTACAATAAATGGGGTAATGAGAAATGTATATTTTGCCTTAAACTTCAGAGTCTCTGAAGGAATTAATGCGAGAAAGGATGGCTTTGCTGCTTAAAACTGCCACTGCATGCTGCCTATTGAGGTAAGGCAGACAAAACTGATTTCACTTGCACCTGTTCCCAGAGTTGTGTGATAGCTTTATAGAAACATATTTAATCTTCCCCCACCTCGATCACTGTCTTTGACCTTACACCATCATGATACATGGATGAGGCAGCAACGGACTTGGATTACCTCTGCATATGTTCATGGTTTCTCCTTCAACATCTGCTGGCTGTCTTGTTTACCTTATAGCAAATGTTGCAGTTATGGTGGGTGATTTGTTCCTGTAGGGTCAGACAAAGTTCCATCTCATTTTGACCTTTGGTGAAATGATTCATGTCATATATTTCACCCATACCCTTTCCTGATATACTATGACAGCCTATCTGACAGGGACATGGAGGAAAGAAACAAGACAAAATAATAACTCATATTGTCAGCAGCAATAGAAATGGGGACAAGGTTTTTGAGTTTTTCTGTCTACAAGTGACTTATCTCAGATAGTAGAGTAAATATGTATTGCTTGTATAATACACAAAAACTGTAGACCTATTTGACTTACTCTTTCTGCAGTAAGTTAAACCACCAAAGAAAAAGATAATTATAAGCAACAACACACACTGTCTCCTTTTTCTGTCGCCTTTCTTTGTCTTCTGCAAAAAAGACTTTCAATTATTCTGTTTCTGGAAAATTCATCTGAGTTGAATAAAGCAGCATAAAGGCTTCTACAGCAATTGTTTAAGAACATATTGTTGAGTTCAGCCTTTATGGAAACGACAATTCTCAAATTTATGTTTTTTTGTAGAAATGGTAAATCCCCCATAAGCATTAAAATTTCACTTTCTAATAAAAAATGTCATAGATCAGCAAATGATGTGAATTCTTCTGAGCTATTTGTGAGGAAAGTTTGCCAATAGTTTATCCAACAGTGAAACAAATGTCTTCACCAACGACTTCAGGAAAAAAGTAACAAATTCAGTATAAATCTTGTTATTAATGTAAATTGAGCTTCTTTGAGTCTTGGAATCGTGGTTGGATTTTTTTTCAGAAAGAAACACAAAGATGTGAATATGTGATTTAATCTTAACAAATGAGTTGCCAAGTGTCTACTTAAACAGCTGTTTGTATCAACAAGATCCCCAAGCTGCTCTGCTTATGAAACACAAAGTGCACATATTTTTCCAAGACCTTTTACTTGTATGCCCGTGCATTTCAGAATATCATTCATGTTAGCAGTGGTATACCAACTCTTCAGTCCCATAATACGAGTAGAGAGACTAAATTTTATTTTGCACACAAAACTGAGTGAGATCATAGCATCAAAAAATAACCAGGTTGGAA
>WAAB01015795.1:0-35048 GCA_013389865.1 Piaya cayana
TGTCCCTGCCCATGACAGGAGAGCTGGAACCATCTGATCTTTAAGGTCCCTACCAATCCAAACTCAGGCTATTTACAGGAATAGCTGTTTAAGGTCTTTTTTTAGCTTGTCAAGTTTGGTTTATGCTTCTCAAAAATCCTATATGGTAGATCTTATTGACTTGCAGTGACATCTACTAGAAAGGACAAAACTGTTTGCTTACCAGCCCTTTGCTACTGAGCTCAGCCTGTTGTTTCTAAACCTGCAGCCTAAAGTCGATAAAAGCTTTATAGTATTTTCCACTTTCCCCATAGAGAAAAATAACTGTGAGTTTGTTGTTTGGAAAGGCATTGATCAGCATACTGTTGGAACAAAGTGCTGACCTAATGATCACAATCTTAGCATGAACAAGTCTTCTAAGTACAAGTGACTAGCAGAATAAGTACTCATCTCTATATCAACATTAACCATTTCCTTAACTTGGAAGTACTATATTCCACTTGCTATATTAGTCAGGCCACCGAATAAAAGCAAAAAGGTTAGCCATCTAATAAAATCAAATTATCATGTCATCTAGCAGTAGAAGAAATCGTACAATTTTACATCCAAAAGCTTTAAAGTCCCTGCTGATGTAGTATTTTCTCATGCTGACTCTTTTCAAGCTGTATATTTACCTAACATTGGAAAAAATTATGAGCAGGTTCAGGTATGTCAGGACACTCCTAGAGCATATGAAATGTATTTGCGGACACTGCTAATTCAAGTCAGCAAGACATAAGTAATATGGGCCTGCTCTATTTGTAACACTCCTGTTAAAGAAGTTGCAATGCAGAATTCAGAACAATTATTACAAACTTCCTGACATTTAAAGACACTGCGTGTCTCTTGGTCTTTGAGGGGAAAAAATAAACGGAATATAAAATCATTTTGAATGAAAACCTATGTAGGACTGTACTGGGAGACAGATGATTATAATGGCATATTGCAACGGAACGGGTTTTTTTTGACACTTTTTAAAGGATGGAAACTTCGGATTATTTTTTTAAATTAAGGGCATACATGATGCAAGAGTGCAGCACTGCTTCCTTTCTGCCTGCCTGTGCTTGGTTTGCTTCCTCAGAGAGTTTCTTCAGTGTTTTCCTAGTTCCAAGTTCTGATTCATCCACGCTTCCTCAGGGATGATCTGGATTTAAAGGACTTGTGTTTATGCTCTGTGTGAGTCTTTGCTGAACAGCTAATGTTGATAATGGGCTTATACTGAGATCATGAAGAACAGGAACTTTTAGCACAAAAATCCAACAAACAAGCCCAGGTCTTAATGTATTTTTCTCTGCTATTCAGTAAGAACAGACTACATACTTTGTCTCTTGAAATTATAGTACTTCCCATGCAATTTCTCTAGTATGTTGTTCTGATAGTCTAGAGCATGATGTTCACAGCTCCCAGAATGCAAAGCAATGCTTTTTCATCACAAGCAAGGGTTTTGGATGAACGAGTTCAGAGGGCTCCAATGAACAACAAAAGGTTGGATAAAAAGTCTCCCAATATGCCTTATCATGTATCTGCTTCTATGGATGAATATAAATTAGTTTTCTATATACTAGCTCTATTATAGTGTGCCCAATTGTGAATTCATTCACAGGCACAAATCAGAAAGGATTTCTGTGTACACACACCCCCCTCCCCCATTCTAAACCAATAAAAGCGTGTACAGCTGGATTCTTCCAATACTTGAATTTGTTTATACAGATTCGGTTTATTAACATGCATTCCTTCCCAGTGGTAGAAAGCATATGACTCACTACCTGATTATGTAAAGAAAATAATTCTGTTTTATTCTCATTTATACACATTGAACACTGACACAAGTCATAAATTGACTGTTCAGAGGGCAAATTATCATTGACTCAGGACTGAGTCCCAGCCCAAACTTCTACGTATCAGGTGATGACTCGTTGGCTTTCATCTAAGATCTACTCTCTGTAAAGGGAGAGAGGAGATCTTCCTGAACTAGAGAATTTTTAAAGAGCAGTAGACATTTGTAAGGTCATTCAATGTCCTTACACTTCAGTTTTTAAAATATGAAAGAAAAATGAAAGACAAGATTGAAGGCAGAAAATTTCCTGAGAAAGTGGAATTCTTAATGTGATAGGAGGGGGCAATCCTACAAAAGAGAGTTAAGGTAGTAATGCAAGTCAGTGCTATTGTGCTGATATACAGCTAGCATAAATGAAGGAAAAAGGAAGCGCTGGATGAATGTAATCATGTTTGCACTTTAGATGACTACAATGTTATGAAGGCATTGAGTGCACCCTTAAACAAGTTCGCAGACGACACCAAGCTGGGTGGAAGTGTCAATCTACTGGAGGGTAGGGAGGCCCTGCAAAGGGATCTGAACAGGCTGGACTGCTGGGCTGAGTCCAATGGGATGAGTTTAACAAGGCCAAATGCTGGTTCCTGCACTTGGGGCACAACAACCCTATGCAGAGCTACAGACTAGGGGAAGACTGACTAGAGAGCTGCCTGGAGGGGAGAGACCTGGGGGTGTTGGTTGACAGCCAACTGAACATGAGCCAGCAGTGTGCCCAGGTGGCCAAGAAGGCCAANGGAGGGATCTGGCCTCTCTTCCTAAGTGACAGGGGATAGGACAAGAGGGAATGGCCTCAAGCTCCACCAGGGGAGGTTCAAGAAAATGTTTTTTTATGGAAAGGGTCATTGGGCACTGACAGAGGCTGCCCAAGGAGGTGGTTGAGTCACCTTCCCTGGAGGTGTTTAAAAGATGGGTAGACGAGGTGCTGAGGGGCATGGTTTAGTGACTGATAGGAATGGTTGGACTCAATGATTCAGTGGGTCTTTTCCAACCTAGTGATTCTATGATTCTGTGGTTCTGTGAACGTTTGTGTCTATGAGCCAGGCACCCATAATTCATCACAGAGAAAAGAAAACACTACTGAAAACGAATTTGTCTGTTTTATATTGTGCCTTTTAAGGAGAGAAATTGCATTCTGCAAATTCCTTTTCTCTCTCTTCCTTTGGGAGAAGTAGCAAATTTCCTGTGATGTAGAAATATATTTTATCACTACGTCTCCCCAGCTATTTTTCTGCAACAATGGACATATGCTAAACATGACTAAGCGACTGAAAAAAAGCCTTGAGTATTTTTTTAAAATGGTAAATGAATGATTCCAAGGGCCTTTAGTTAGTTTCCTTCTCTAAGTAAGTGTGTGTCCATTTATTCAGCATTCTTTTCAACCAGTTATTCATCCACTTTGTCATCCTTTTATGGACTCTAATATCCTTGAATTTGCATATCAGTTTCTGTGGATCTTTATCAAAGCCTTGCTCATCTAAGTCAATCAGATCTATAGCATCTTCAATCTCCATTTTTTTGTCCCACTTGCTCACTGATTAATTCTTTCACATGCTTCTGGCAAGATCTACTTCTATAAACTCTTGGCCCTTGGCTACCTCTTAACAGACTTTTATCTAACAAGCTAACAAGTTCATCGTTTATGAATAATTCTAGAAGCCTTTCCCAACACAGCAGTTAAATCTGCAGGCCTGTTGTTCTCTCCTTCACAACCTGAGTTAAGTGGAAATGAACAAAATGTCAAAATCATACAATTCTGGCACAGCAGGATCACGTGAAGGTGTCTTCTTTGTGAATTATACCTCTTTAGTGTTACAGATAGAGGACAAGTTTTAGCATGTGACACATTGTCCAAACTGCTGCAGAGTTAGTGCAAGATTTATCAGGTGGCAGAGACAGCAAATTACTGACTTTGAAAGCTGTTACATGAGAGATGATTCAGGGAGCAGGATTTCTTTTCTGGGATGATATTGCTTTCACAGAATTGTAGAAAAGTATGGCCAAAACCAACAAGAAAAGATGTCAGTCTACCCATTTGCCCAAGTCACATTATATCCATATTATTCCAGGCAGTTGTCTAACTTGTTCTTAAAGACATACACTGACACGTGACTGACATAAGCTAGCTGCCTAAACTTCAATCTATTTCAGTGTTCCATTGCCTAGTTACTGACAAAGATTTTCTGTAGGACTCCTAACTGAAATATGTGATAGATAAAAATATTTAAAATGGCTTTGAAAGTAATTAAGCTTACATCCAACATTAAATGAAAATGGCAACCAAAAAGCATGATGCTGACACTTCTTTGAACTCAGGAATTCCCTAAATTCAAGCTCATTAAAATCAGGGAAATACATTAAGAGGTATTTTGTTCTACACCTAGTTTTTACACTTTTTCCCTAAACAATCACTGTGTACTGTTGTTAGGGACAAAGAACTGAACTAGATGAACTGTTGATGTACTATAGCCGTCTTTATGTTCTTATGATCTTTTTGCTTTGCACTGGACTCTATCCAGTAGATCTGCGTCTTTCTTGAAGTGTGACTATCAGTTTCAAGGCTGTCTAGCTTACACAGTTTAAAGCTTCACGTCACAATCAAACTAGTATCATCTTGCACTATGTAGCACTACACTGCCCCTTCCCCTGTTTCATTTGTGTTTTCACTTGTTGCTTAGGGGCCTTTGAGACCACAGATTTGCCACGACGGCCTACACAGTGTTCCTTTAAACAGATATCCTCTGTCTAGCTGTGAAATATCCCATTGCCCATAAAACTTCTTAGGATAATACTTAGCATCTGCAGTAAGCCCACCTTTTTCATTGCACTTTGACTCTATTTAGTCACAACTATCTGTTCTTTGTAGTAACATTATTCCTATCTGTTCTGTTGTAAAGACTCCAGTGAAACAGAAGCTCAGATACTTCAGAACATCTTACCTTGCATAAGAGATCTTTACAGTTTTTCAGGGACCCAGTTTTCCCACTATTCTTCTTTTATCACCAAGCCTTGGCAGCACGGAAAACAAGACATCTATTTATAGAAGCAATGAGTGAGAAGTGTGAAGACCTAGAGATGGACCAATTAGTAACTACTCTGTCTTGTTAACATTCAGTTTAGGATGGAATAGGAAAAGGCAGATCTGAAGATCATCTGTATGTGATACTGGGAACAATGTGACAAATCTGATACTGCCTAAGGGAAAAATATAATTACAAAACAGTATGGGTCCCAAAAAGGGATCCTGTAGAACCCCAGCATTAATGAATGTTGCATTGAAGATAAAAAGGCTTAACTGCAACAAGCTGGCTCCCTTGAAAGAAATATGACTCATGCCATGATAGATAATCCTGAAGAGATAGTTAATCTCTGCTGCAGAAACTGATGTTCATTGATAACAAATGTTGCTAACAAATCCTAAAATAGGAGATTAGCATGGCCTTTTTTTAGCAAATATGTGAAGAAAGCTCTACTGGATACATCTATTAAGCACCTGGGGTGAATGACAATTGAAGCTGGTACTGAAATTTCTTGCATATGTTGCTTATGAGGAGGGTGTGTCCTTCCACCTGAACTACAGCCACCTCTTGAATGAGTGAGTGTTGAAATAAAGTGTGCAAAACCTAATTCTCTATAGGACATGTTGATTAATTCTGTATAACTTCCAGTTAAATAAAAACATGTAAAATGAAACATGGTTAAACATACATAATACTAGAATTGGGAGACAATCTGCAAGGACAAAACTAGGACAATAGTAATTACAAATGGCCACTTCAAATAAGTGTACGGTCGTCGTCTTCTTTGTCACTAATACGTCATTGAAAACAAACTTAGACCTAATTTTTCCATAAGAATTTTTTCAGGTTTAGTCTTCCTTATTTAGGAATAACCCATTTTGAAAAAAACATTACTCATTATTCATGCCACCCAGACAATTACAGCTAAAAGTTTTATTGCCTAGAAATGTATTCATGAAATACCAGTAGGCACTGAGTGGAAAACAAACACAATTTAGTGGTCTTGTTCTTTCACAGACTCTAAACATAGGTATTTGAACAAAGAATTGTAATTTTATAAGTACTTATTAACAGGATAAACCTAATAGGGAATTTAAACTATGTCATTTTCCTGAGGATATTTTCTTTACATTTTGAATGAAAACTGCAGTCACTTATAGTGGGAAATATTTCCTGTTTAATGAAGTAGAATGTATTCTCCATGTCATGAAAAAAGATGGTGGGCACTGAGAACTTATTAGATGGGCAGTGAGACCTTACCAAAACAGGAAGAGTAGCAGTTCAGGGTAAAAAATATGGTTAAAAAGTTGGATAAAAAGCTGCTTCACTAAAAATATTAAGAAACTGAAGGTATACATTTTCTCCAAATATCTCATCTTGTCAGAAAAAGCACTAAGTAGATAGGTAAGTGAATTCTTAAGGAAAAAAAAATAATATCCCTTGCCAAAGAAAGAAAGAAAGAAGAAAGGAAGCAATAAAGTGTTTAGAATTGATGTTTTGCAGCTGAACAGCTGGAAATTCTTCTGAAACTTTCCCAGTAAAATTTTTAAGATAGGCAACTACCCACATGCTATCTTTTCAAATTAGGCAAACTTCTTTTCCACATATGAAGGAAAGGATTTGTTAAGTTAAGACCTGACACCCAGACCCTTTCTGAGAATTTCTCCTCCTGTAGAATTTTCCCCAGAGAGTTTACAGGCTGAGGCTCTCTCCCGCTGGATTGGTGTTTGAGGAACGTGTGCTGCAGATAGGAGCTATCTGACGTTCCTGGAAATCAGAACTGTCTGAGTCTCCTCAAAGTTAATATTTTAATCTTTACCATCCTTTTATATTTCTCAGCCTTTCACAGTTAGGTAAGTTTTAATTTCACCAGCAATCAGACCATTCTCCTCAAAAGGCTCCTTGGCAATTACATTTGCTATAAGAGCTATAATTCACTGTTGTCAACAAGGATCTTCCAGAAACTCTTTGACTTTCTTTATGGGAAGTACTGAGTGTGAAAAAACAGATAATCAGAACTCTGCCTGGGGGATGGCATTTTCTAGCTGCAAATACAGAGGAATCATTAACATCATCTTATCAAAACAAATCACAAGGAAGGCAGTTTGGTGGTTAAAAGCCTCAGATGAAACATCAGCAAACTCAGCCCATAAGTCTTAAAGTGCTGTAAAAAGTTACAATACTCTTACATCTAAATTTTTCCTACTCCTTACTCATTTTTATTGTCCTCAGGGCAAGGACACTGTACTGAATTTACTGCAGCCACCACTGCTGTGTCACAGAACATTTCTGAAGTACAGAAAACATGACTAGGGTTCACTTGCAGAGCCATGAAGTCAGGTCAGTAAAGACACTTTGCTCATGCCTTGATATTTCATTTCCATAGCCACTCAATTATTTGGCTAGCGAAGGACAGTCAGAAGGGGAGGGATTCAAATCAAGAGTGTTAAAAAGATGAATTATATCATAAAATGCTGCTCCTATGCAGTCCTTCAGAAGAACAGGACAGGAACTTTTCAGGGTACCACTCTTCACTATCAATTGAGAAGAAAGAGTTGTGGAAATATACATACCTGTGTGGTACAAGCAGCATGCAAGGGATCAAGTCTCTTGAGGATTTACATGAAAAATAAGATCATAAACTGAAGGGACTACAGTTCCACAAGTTAATTGGTTTTCAAATTTGAGACCAGGTCATACTGGTCATTAAAAAGACATTATTTAAGGTCTATGAAAGGCCACAAGAATCCTTTTTCTCCTATGAATATCACCATGTTCATGACTCGTTTTCAAAAAATACTGATAAAATTCTGAAAAAGTAATCATCATAAAACTTACTGAGTCTCTAGGTTAACACTCTTACTCACCATTATGATGTTAGTTAGTGAAGGTACTCATATATATTATCCACTGATATAATTACTGAAAAGAATAAACCCATGGAAGAGCCCCAGTAGGTCTTAGGCTTATAATTTGAATACTTTATGGCCCATTAAAAGGCAAGATCACAAAATGGATGCTGGTTACATAATAAATTCATAAATCTGAATTAACTGCTTTAGATCTAGGTGTATGGCTGGAGGAAACAATGTTGTGGGCTAACGTTTAGGCCATGGAGCTTTGCAAGACAAACAAAATGCTTCACTTCAGCAACAGCCCAGCTCTAGTTGTTTTAATTTATAATGTCAAAAAATCATTGTTGATTATTTATTAATCAGGGAATGTGCACCTTCCTGGCTGCACTACCTGATCCTCATCACTAATTAGACATGTTCTCAAATTGTATATTTTTTAAAGTAGCTTATTGGAAAGAAAACAGAAAAAAAATATACTGAAGAGGTTTACAGATCACTGTAAGCAATCTGAAAGTTGAGAAAAGGTTGAGAGGGGAAGGTAGAAAGGTGATATCGAACATCTGAGGTTAGCGTCAGAGCAGTGGGCACCTCAATCATTGAATTTGTTTTGGTTTTTTTCTTCTTTGTGGCACTGACTCTTCTGAAAAGTCTTTATATAGCAGGACCTTTTGTTCTGTATGGTGATTATGCATCCAGCAAATTTCACTTTGGGGAAAATTCAAAGTACCTTGTACTTTATCAGTTTTACATGATGAAAAAAAGATAAAATACATAAAAAGGTAACTTGGAACAAGTAAGAAATGGGCATTAATAACCTGTCACATCCTAGGCCTCTTTACCAGCTATTTCTTTGGCAGGGCAATGCAACAGCGTTTCCCTAAAATAGGAGAATTTCATTATGACACAGAGATGGTTTTGCCACCTAATTCCTGATCATTATATCATGGCTATATTACATGATATAAATACAGAGAAACAGTTGCTTCTGCTTGTTGAATCAGCCTTTGATAGCCACTTTGATGGGTGGTAGTTGAGACAAGAGAAAAGCACAGGAGGAAAGTTCTGCTCTAGAAATACATATTTTGAGCAGCTGATTTGAACTTTTCTTTATTTTATGATGTGTCACAGAAAAAGCCACAGGCTCAGCATTATTCCCTCATCTTTGCAAACATTTTTGGTAGGCTGATCATGATTTAATCAATCAATCAATCAATCAATCAATCTAAATTAGTCTGAATTTTATGAGCTGTTTTTACCAACAATGACTATCCAATGTATACTTTTTCAGAAATCAGGCCAAACACAGTAACTGGTAGGTCTCTCTTATTCTGAACACGTGTACAACCTTAAATTCCAGTTGTGAACTGGCTGGATTAAGCATTTTTTATGTGAAATAATCCCACTGTATACGATCTTACAATTTTGAACTTAAATTAGGAGTAGGGAGAAAGACAGCACCTCTGGATCTGGGTGGATTTTACCAGTAAGACTCATTTGCTGTCCTATACAATTCAAAATTATGTACTTGATTTCACTTCAGCAAAATAAAATATCCATTGCTGTCTTTATCTTTCTTCTTTATTCAGCATGCACTGTCATTTCAAGGACCCTGATGCTTCTGCAGTTGTGTAACAGCTGAGGATGTGATGTATGTGCACAGTATTTTCACTAGTGAATTCTTCACTGTGCCTGATGCAGGGTCATGGCTGTTCTTTATTTGTTTGGCAAATTGATTATAGCTCTTTAAAGCCTCTCAAGCAGCACAAAGCAGGCAGAAGAATTATGAGCTAGTTTAATGCATTTTACCTCGATAGAAAAAGATCGTATCTCAGACCAGCAGTTAAGAAATAACATACACACAGAGCCTTCAGCTTGAGGCTTTCACTATACGCTACATGACTAAATCAGAGGTTTGTTAGCACCTTGTCAGCGACTTTGCTTTGAAAATGAATCAGAGAATTGTTGCAGGATAAAAGTTTAACTTACTGGCTATTGTGATACATAGCTGAAATATTTATCAAACCACTATAACTAGTTGATATATGTTTTTCAAAGAGCAAACTTTTAAAAGGTTGATTGAGGTGTAACAGAGAGAACTGTGATTTAGTTTATTAATGCAAGTTCATCACATATTTTGCATTTACTAAATTTGTAAGCAAGACTTTGTACCAAATTAAGATTTCAATCCAAAACTAAATTTCACACCATATCTGAGGTTGGGGATAGCCAGTACTGTTTAGGTACTTACCAGCTGAACTGATTTTTTTTTTAAATTATCTAGAAGATCATGGTAATTTGGTAGCCTGGCACACGGAACAGGAAAGTTCTGCTAACCATGTAGAGTAGACTTGACATTCCACCTAGAGTTGAAGGTGGATAAAAAAATGTGTATACCTGAAATATATTTGTTGCCAAAAGTTGTGATCCAAAACCAAATATGACTAATTTGCTAAATGTCTTCTGTATTGCCACAGACTCCCACTTCCCAGGGCAATTTCCCCAGTATATACGCCCCATACTTTTCAAGCAGGTATACCAGCCTGGTGAAATTCAGCCAATACACCTAACCTTTAAGATTTAGTGAGGAAAAGACTCAAGCTATTATTCTTCTGAGGCATGAGGCCAGATCTTCACATTCTCTTAGGGCTAATGCAGAATAGGGAGAGGATTAGGAAGGACATATTTTAATAGGCTGTAGGATAGAGTTTGTAAAATTTTTGAAAGTCAGTTTTATATTTTTCATGAATTTATTAAATCATCTATTAGATATACAATGTCTTGTTTCAGGAAATAGCTAAATTGGTTCTTGTTAAAATTTCTGGCACATTATCTCAGTGCCAAAGATTGACTATATTTCCAGCTCTTTCCCTCCTCGCTCCCCTCCTCTTTTCCTCTCACCCCCACCAAAAACGGCTGTGTAACTAGAACCTCTAAATAATCCATTTGTCTTCTGATTGCCAAAATCATGCACCCTTTTCAAGCACTGACAAGAGATCCTTACTATTAGATCATTTATCATATGTTGTGGGGTATTTCTTGGCCAAATGAAGAAGTATAGTAACACAATAATCTGGAAAAGGTTTTATTTTCTGTCTGTTTTGGAAGTTAGGTGCTTCATTTGAAGATGTCACTTAGAGTAGAATCTTTACACTCACTATTTAATAACAGAATATAAGACAGTAGAGCATTTACGTTGCTCAAATCTAAAAAAAGACTGAGAGAATATCAAAAGGAGAAATAAAACACAATGATTCTTGTCATTCTATGACAAAAGCATTATGTTTATGGAATAGATAATTAGTGATTGTAAATTTCCTGTAAGTGAAGAAAGAATGACTTTGAATTCATTTAGGACACCACTAAAAATACCTGCTTTGTTTTCATCAGTAGTTAAATACAAGGTAAACAAAAAGACTGACATTGTAAGTAATTGAAAATACGTCATTAAATCAATTATATGCTTTCATTGACAATAACGTTTTCTCTCCCTGTACATTTGAGAGGGAAAAGCAGGCATACAAGAAATCCCAATACAGGTAATAGACGTTTGGAGCAGAATGGACAGCTTCCAAGTGAATATAAATATACAGAATAGAACTAATTAGTCCAAAAAACAGACTAAGAAGAAGAAACATAGAAGTATACAAATAATGAATAGCACGAGTAATAAAAATCATGATACACCTACTTACCCTTGCTTATTCTGCAATTACAATGTCCATTTGAATGCAACATAGATATTAAAAAATTTGGCAGAAAGATTTTACAACGTTATGTGAATATGATGATCTTCAAGACTAATGAATGTTCAGACCCCAGGGACATTAAGAACACTTTACAGTGAGAAAACAGAGACTGTAATTGTTTAGGTATAACCCAGATTCCAATTTTTTTTTTCAGATACAATATTCTACTGCATGCTGGTTATTCTCAGAGTCTCCCACTGCAATATTTCATTTGCTAATTTATCTTTATCTGTGGCTTTTATCTGTTATGGTATTTCCATCATGCTAAGAAACACATCAGTAATTATTGAAAATCCTCCTTTTTCTCTTCGCTACGGAACCTTTCATAGAATGATTTGGCAAATATTTGCACTAATCTGTGAAAATAATAATATTTGACCATAGCTGGAAGATAGGATTTCTGTCCTCCCCTAAATGAAAGTGGCATATTTAAGGGAAAATTAGTCATCTTGAACAGGAATCTTGGTTTCAAGTTCCTTCTAAGGGTCCTCCCTTCATTCTTCCTCATGCAGACAAGAGGCATTGTACTTTATTTGGAAGCACAGACTGTGCCAGATGGAGCAACATGCTTTAAAAATCAAAAGGACACAAAAGCCTGCTTTCTGTAGGAGATAAATAGAAAATGTTCTGTGCTGCCAGCACCTAGGAGCCCTCCAGTACCTTGGTTCACAGGCATCAGTTGGCTTTCAACTTCTCTGACGCCCACTTTGGCTGAGTTTCATCAAGTTCAGGAGAACCATCGTCATATCAGACTTAATACCATTTCTGAGTGTTATTTGTGAGTGTGAAGCACTGATGTTTATTTGCTGTGTTTAAAATAATTAGATTTGCAGTCTGAAATATTACAATGAGTAGCTTTCTGTAGGGTGATACTGACTCCACACACCACAAACATCAGACTAGCTTTAGTCTCAAAGTCTCAAATTGGACTGGCATCGCATGATAGTTTTTTTTATAAAGGGGTAATGGTGAAGGGAGGACAAGGAGGGTTGGAGTCTTAAAGCATTTGGTGTAAGAAAACCTGGCTATGATAAGATCCAAGAACTGTTTGGGTCTCATTTATAAGGTGCAAGTACTATGAAGAGCTGCACAGAACTGCCAGGATTCTTCTTGATATACATGATGATCACAAGTTTTTTACTACACTAAAACCAATGTTTTTTTCCCTATCTTGTGTAATAATCACCTCATAGCTGGCACTTAACGAGAAACTGTACTATAAATAATGTAGGTAATTTCCAAAGTTATTTGGTTCTATAAACTTCCTATTTGATTTGGTTTTATTTATTATTTGAATTTAAAAACCCCTTCTCATTATATCTTTGTCTAGTTAGGACTTGATTTTCAGAGAGTAAAATGGAATCTATCATGAACATGAGATATATACTTAATATCCATAAGCAATTATTTTCCACCTGCAGTATAATTTTTCTACAATATTATAGTGATAAATATAGGTTTTCTCTGTAATTCTGGAATTTTTTATACTGTAAAGTACAGGACTGTGACTTAACTGCATATACATCAGAAATGTTTTCACAGATGACCAGGGTGCACGTACTACAGCCTTATACTGTCATTCTAATTCAAAACATTTTTCTGAGTGAGGTCTATCAGAGTGACCTCTAATTTGTCCTTTAGGCATCTTTTCAAACAATCATCAGACTATGAAATTGAGAATTTGATTTTTTTGAGAGAGAGTTTTTGGATCCTGTAAGGAGAAAAATGTACCTGCATGTATTATACCGAGTGTCCTCCAATTTTTTTCTTCAAGGGAGTTATGTTGGCTAGAATGCAAAAGCATGTTACATAAATGAAATGATGCTACTTGAAAGAGTTAAGGACTTTGAAGAACTGGAAAGGCCACCCCTTACCACAACAGTGATAGTATGTTCTATTGAATTCTAAGATTTGATCACAAGAGAATCAAATTATAATGCCATTAGGAATAGTTGCAGCCTGGTACCACTTTGACTGGACAAAGGAATCTATTAAAAAAGAACATAAGAGGTTTATTTGAAGCTGATATATACTCAGAAAGGAAGTCCCAAAAAGTCAGTCATGCCCCCAAGCAGTCTGCACTGGTACCAGTACTTTTTAATGTCTTCATTAATGACATAGATAGCAGGATTTTACACCCTCAGCAAATTTGCAGACCAAACTAAGCTGAGTGGTGTGGTTAACATGTCTGAGGGAGGGATGCCATCCAGAGGGACCAGGATAAACTTGAGAAGTGGGCACATGTGAACCTCATGAGGTTCAACAAGTAGTGTGAGGTCCTGCACCTGGCTCAGCTCAATCTCCCATATCAATACAAGCTGGGGGGTGAAGGATTGAGAATAACACTCTCTAGAAGGACTTGGGGGTAGTGATGGATGGAAAGCTTGACATGAACCAGCAGTGTGTACCCACAGTCCAGAAGGCCAACCATATCTTGGGCTGCGAGAAAGAAAAAGATGGTGACAGACTTTTTAGTAGTACCTGTTTCAATAGGACAAGGAGCAACGGTTTTAAACTAAAAGAGGGTAGATTTAGGCTAGATATAAGGAATAATTATTTTACAGTGGGGGTTGTGCAACACTGGAACAGGTTGCTCAGAGAGGTGGTAGAAGCCCCATCCCTAGAAGCCTTCAAGGTCAGGTTGGATAGGGCTCTGAGCCAACTGATCTAGTTGCAAATGTCCCTGCTTATTGCTGGAAGGTTGGACTAGATGATCTTTAAATGCTCCTTCCAACTTCATCTATCCAATGATACTGTGATTCTACAAAATACAACCTTGGAAATTTGCAATAATTTATCTGGATAGGAAGTCAAAACAGGTCTCTGCACATAATAATGTTTTTGAGTGAACTTTTAGTCTCTCTAAAAACAAAGTTTGTTTCAAGGACAGAGTAAGAGAATAATTTGGCTACTAGCCTAGAGCCAAGACAAGTCAATAGAAGGCTGAGCCACTCATAAGTTCCATCATTTACTAGAACTTTTATCAGAAGAAGAAATTTTATGTCATTAAAAGAAATACTTCTGTTAAACCTTTTCAAATGTTTAAGTGGCACTAATAGACTCCCTGAATGACACTCAGTATTTCTTATGCTGAAAGATTTCCAGAAAATAACATTCATCAGTCTTGGCATAATTATTCCTATTGAAATAGGAGCCATGCATGTTATCAAAACACTTAAGCAGCATATCAGGTCTAATCACAGTAATACTATTTTTGAAATTTTGATTGACAAGTTTTTTTGCTGCTCCCTTAACTCAGCCATGACATTATCATCACACATGTTTCTGATAAGTAAATCAGTAAATTACAGGGTTGTTCTAATCATAATTTATCCATAAAAATGGGTGAACATTTTGTTTGCAATGCAGGTAAGTTAAACCTCTGCAGAACAATTCATGCTGCTGAGTCCCAGTAATGTGGACAGTCTCTGCAAAGAAAAGATGAGGTTTGCATCTCTTCAATAGATGTCACAATACTCATTAATACATGTCCTAATGAATATGAAGGCTCTGCTCCAAGCAGGGCTGTTGACAGAGATGAGTTTATATTGATGGACTTAAAAGAAGATTGCAGAATTGTCTGGAATCATAAACCACTGGAAACAATGACATCAACTGCCTTCAAATCTTGAATGAGAAGTAGAATTCCAAAACAGTCATTATGGAAGACAGAATTTTTAATATCTTTTCAGACCTAAAAAATGAATAAATCAATCTTTATAACTTTGCTAAAAAAATAATGATAAGCAGAGAGACTTATGTTATAAGCATTTCTTATAAGTGGACCATATTCATCTGCAGGGAAGATGTTCTTTGAAGAGTTTTTTTTGTTGTTGCCCTAAGCACAAGTCATGAGCTGATACAAATCAAAATAAAGAAGAATTGTATTGGGACTTTGAGGTTGGCTGTCAATTGGAAACTTCTGGTAAACCTAAACCCAGCTTTGTATTACTGAAATTTAAGAACGATTATTTGCAGTACAAGACTTCTTTTTCTGTGTACACACAAATCACTAATTCATATGCATGAAATGGTGAAGCTCAGCTTTTTGGCAGTAGACCTTGACCTCTATTTTAAGGAAGCCTACTTTTATCATCACGGAGACCTGCTAAGGATTTTATGCAGAGCCTCATACTTTCAAAGCAATTCAGATTACATTTCAATTTTTGTTTGAAAAAACATTAATAACTAATATAAGTAGCAGAGGTAAGTTTAAAGCATATACCAAAGCTGAAAATTACTGGGGGAATAAAAGCACTTCTTTGTGTAAGAAATTTCAGTACAAATTCTATTATTGCCACAACATTTCTCAAGCATTTTGAAGCCGTACTTTCATGCTGGTGCTGATATTCTTGTACTACACAACAGTACAATCTGTGCAAGTTATTTGTGCCTCAGTTATTTCTCAGCACCTGGTAGGAAACAAGGTCCTCAAAAGCCATTCTCTTGCTTAGAGAGTGATGTATATCATTGCAGAAGTGAGTGTGACCACTGCCTGCCAACTGTATTGATAAAACATGAAGCAGACATGCAACAAGAATTTAACTTTTGATCATTACTTCAGCCTTTCCAAAATAATACACATCATTATACACATCACAAAAACGCAGAGAATTATGCAAGATACTTCATATAATTCATTTTTTTCCTCAGGAAATTCATGCATGTGAAACAGCAAAAAGGACAGAAATGACAATCCCACTGCAGCAAGGAGACAACAGTGAGTTGTGCTCATTTAAATGCTTGGGAGCCCTTGTAGTGAAAAATCCAAAGCAACAGCTATGGGGAAAGATGAAAGCTAGCACAACTGACACTGTCAATGCTAATGAGGAAAGACTATCAATGCAAACTCTCTGTTGGCCATATCAGGAGGACAATGAAGCTCAATTCACTGAATGTTCCAAAAATAAAATGACAAATTAAGCATCACCATCACACTTTTAAGTGCATGACAACAGCTTTTGTGTTTTCTGCTGAGAACCATATATTATTGTAGAACACATGTAAATGCTTATAGTATATCACAGAGCCATTTTTCACCCATAAAAATGCACCCATCCAAAGTCTGGCAGGCAGAAATGAAAAATTTTTAAAAAGTATCGGCAAAACTAGCAATGAAAGAAAATACACAGTGGATGTTGTTTCTACTGGCTGTATCCACAAATTAGTTAATGGCTCAATATTAAAAAACTTCTATACAGATAAAAAAATCTTCTATATGTATGTTCTACTAATGATGAGGATAGTTTCTTTTTACTAGCAACTTGGAATGCTCGAGATATTTAAATGAATCGAGAGTTATGTTGCATTACCACCAAAATCAAGATCAGGCAAAAGAATATAGGTCCTACTTACTAAGAGAAAATATGGTGTCTCATGCAAGAAAGTGCTTCTGAGGAGATTTGATTATAAGCAGATAACCAACTGATGCTGCTGCAGCTTTTAATGGAGTGTAAGGGAGATAATTGTATGAGGGACTTGTACATGGGGAGGTGAGTTTTATAATATGTGCTCTTTCTGATACTCTCCCAACTAAAGCTGCAGATGTAGGGTACTGAAAGAACTTTTAAAAACCTTAAGTATTGGAAGAAGTTGCATGAAATTTGACTCATGAAGATCCTGAACTGAAGAATACTGTGCTTTGTTTTGGGAGAAGCACAACTCATCACGTCAGTACCTATATTTTCAACAGTTTTCTTGATCAGCTGGCTCGTGGAGAACTCAACAGGGCAGCTACCATACTTACAACTAAAAGAATTAGGCTGAATAAGAAGCTGATATGCAGACCTTGGCAAAGGTATTGTTACTTAATCTCCAAAACAGGTCAGTAATTTGTCACATCAGCTCTTTTATGAACCATCAACCTCATTATTGCCGTTCACTGCATAGGCTGCCCTTGGGAGTCTGATACTAATAGTGTGCAGAGAGAAGTAAGACACACAGTCCAAACTACCTCATTATAGATCCACTTTAAAGAAACACTTACATATTAGGGTGAAACAAGCATTACATTTAGAAAAACAGAAATCAATAGGAGAACTCATAAGCTAAATGTGTGTTTTCAAGTAATACCATCAAAACCAGCTTTAAGAAGCAGCCCAGGAAACTGTACACGTGACAGGTATCATTGATCTAGCTGTTAGCAACAATGTATGGATGCTGGCATTATGTTCGTACACTTGCCATTACTGGTAAAAGTACTGCATGGGTGAAGAATTGTGCATTTGAATGGCAGCATGCTTTAAAACAAAAGATATAAAGGACCTCCAGTTTTACATCTGCATACATGTGTCTACATCATTCTCCATGTGTAAATAACAGCAATGCCCAAGACCTCAAGTCTTTAAGTTGCCAGGTACTCTGTGAAGCCCTTACTGTTTTATTGATTGTATGGAGAGCTGAGGATATGTAGTGCCTTCTTGGTATAATTGATGCAAATTTCCCTCTATAAAGTTTTGAAAATGTGTGGCACAATTAAGCAGAAATAAAGTTTTCTTATGATATTTCCTGAGTAATATTAACAACAGTAAATACTTCAAACAGATATCAAACCTCTAATATTTTATGTAGGCAGTGTAGAATAAGAGGACTACTAGTCTCTTTATTAAGGATGAAGCTAAAAAAGTGAGAGAAATTTTAGCACAAAAATCAATTTGTTGCCAATTACAAAGTACTCTGTTCTATGTAATACAGCAATAGTAGGTCACTCTAAAATCGCTAGTACTTTAACAGGTTTAAACCTACTTACTTTTCTACTCTTAAATTTGATATTGGACCTATTATCCTCTTTGAGACTCTTGTAGTCTTCAGTGGAGAAAGGGCAATGTTTTAAGTATCTGAAAAATTATTTTGAGAATTTAATGCAGACACAAATTCTGCATCAATTTTACATTTTCAGCTTATCTCTAGACTTGAAAATATATTACCCAGAAAAAGAAGAAAAATATCTCGTTAAGGCATTAGAAGGACTGAAAACAGATTTGTTATTAATTTCTACATATTCCATAACCACTTTTTTTCTTAAAATATAAGTGGACTCAGATCAAATTTCCCTCATATACCTCTTTGTTTCCTGTCATAAAACACCACAGATACAAAATAGTCAGTGTGGAGAAATTTTTTTTTTATGGTGTAGTTTGATAAGTTGTATTGGTATTAATTTTCTCCTTGGGAAATAATATTTAGCAAAAGGAGATGGATGGGCAACAGATCATAGAAGGCTAGATAAAACAAACGCATCTCAAATACACCCCAATAACTTAAAGGGAAGATTCAGCAAAGCAATCTTACCATATTCTGAAATTGTAACAAGGTTGAGGTTTAAGTTGCATGAAAACTTTGAGGGCAGTAGTAGGGTTTTACTTTACTCAGGCCTCTCACTATAAGAAAGATATTAAGGTCCTGGACCATGTCCAGGGAGGAGCGACAAAACTGGTCAAGGGTCAGGAAAACAAGTCTCACGAGGAGTGACTGAGGGAACCAGGGTTGTTTGGCCTGGAGAAAAGGAGTCTGAGGGGAGACCTTGTTGCTTTTTACAACTAAATGCACAATTTTCTACTTGTTAGTTCCCCAAACCAGTTTGTTGTGTGGTCAGACAAACCCTGGAGACAGCATAGAGGAGGAGATGGGAACAGGGGTGTGAGAGAAGAAGGAAGAGGTGCTCATTTGATCAAAATTTCTCATTAGGCTCACTGAACAAACACTCACAGAAAGCCTCTTTCTTCCCACAGATGTTCCTTTGTAAAACACATAATTATTTGGAAGTATTTGCAGAAGATGTCAATGCCTTCTTTAAAACACCCTGGTAAGATCAACATGTTAATACAAATAGCCTTGATGCTTTCTTTAACTGTTACAAGTGTTTTTCTTATTTCCCCTGCACCTTGTTTCTCCAGCTCTACATGCTATATTTTACAGTGTCATGGTCTAAAATGTGGTATCAAAATTCATGTTTTGCTACTGGTATAAGCAGCCTGATAATCAACACCCACTCAAACTCAGACCCCCTAAACACAGATAGTTGTTACCCACCTTTGAGCTTTGCTTGTGGAAGTCCATTTTCTTCCCAAGAGGAACTGGCAAGAGGTGATGTCTTCTACTTCCTGCATGGATCTTGAGTAAACATATATATTCACTTTTCTTCAGTTGCTGCAAGATAATGAAAAAAGTATTTTGATTTTCTTTACTGACTCTTATCCCTGAGGTGTAAGAATACAGATGAACAAAAAGATTGTGATCAAAGTTTAATAAATTTATAGGACTGAAATGCACTGTGAATTGCTTTCATATTTTTCAGATGGTTCATGCAAAAAAACCTACCAGAATGAATTATAAAAAAAATGCAGGTACTCTCTCCAACACTTGAAATCTTACATGAAGAATATTTGAGTTTACACAAAGGGTAAACTGAAGCAACAGGCATAAGTGAAATATGTGATGTTAGCTACAAAGATATTTCAGAGATAATTGTCTGAAGAGGTTTTTTTGAAATCAGGAGTTATTCTTGAATAGCATAACGCCTTCTCCCTTCTCTTTACCATCCTCTTCAGCCCTCAAAGCCCAGGTAGAAGTTATTTTGAAGTTTTCTCCTGAGACAAGTGTAAGACAAATCACAGTGCCAGTAACCTTGACTTTACTTAAAATGGACAGAGATTCTTTTAAAACACCCTTCTGCCTGAGGAACAAAAGAGACAAAAAGCAGAGTAACATCTGTGGGGCTTACAGGACGTCTAAAGAACTGTGAAAAATAAAGCCCTCAATGTCACCAAGAGCAAAAAAAGGGAATAAAACAGCACTACCTCCTCACATGTACCTTATGAATTCAGCACACAGTTTAGGCCTGGTGAGGCCTAAACTCAGTTTAACAGACTCCTCTCCATCTTATGCATATTTGGACACCATGGTCTCTATAATCCAGGCTCAGTGTCTTGGGGTGGAGAATGAAAGGATGAGCTGCCTCTGAATCCTTTTGCGGCGAGCCCCGTGCCTCCCACTGCCCCCTGTATGGACCTGGCCTGGCATGAGCTGAATGACACAAAGCAGGTGATTGGTCCCAGCCCCACTGGCAAGGCCAGAAGTGCTGGAGAGCATATCTGGACTTGTCTAGGGAAGAAGGGCCTGCCTGAGCCTGTCACCTGTCCTTCACGCACCTGATCAGGTGAGTGGCAGGCACAGAGGTTTTAAAAAACCCCATGAAGGCCTGCAAAGCTGTTTGTTGTCTCTGTTCTCTCTATTTTCTCTGTTGCCTCTGTTCTTTCTGTTTGTCCCTCTCTGTTTGTCTTGTCTTGTGTTTGTGGGCTGTCTGTGGACACCCACCATCTTCTGGGCCCACTACACAAAGAAACACGTGCTGCTACATGAGCTCCTAAGGTGGTGACTCTCTCTTTTATCTTTCCTATTTCTCTTGTAACTACTTGTCTCTTTTATCTTTTTCCTGTATTTTCTCCTTTTCTTCTTTTCTCCCTTTTCCTTCTTCGCAACACGGGCTGTAGCAGGTGGGTTTGATTTTGGGTTTGACTTCAGGCAGCATCAGGGCTCTGGGTGCAGTTTTGGGCTCAGTTAAGCAGGTTGTTACAATGTTGCTGTTCTGGTCACTTTTGCTACTGTGGCTTTTCCTATCTGTGCTCTGTCCTATGCGAGTTGTTTGACGGTTTGAACTCAGTGTTTGAAGAGCATGTATCTTGTTATGCATATAGATATATGTAATGCCTATAGATATAGGGCACATCTCTACCTCTGAGTGATTTTGAATTATTCTGTCACTGTGCTGGGAAAAAGAACTCACTTTCTTTAGAATAGACATAAGGAAGAATTTCTTCATGATGAGAGTGTGGAGGCACTGGCACAGGCTGCCCAGGGAAGCAGTGGCTGCCCCATCCCTGGAGGTGTTCAAGGCCAGGTAGGGTGAGGCCTTGGGCAGCCTGGTCTGGTGGGAGGTGTCCCTGCCTGTGGCAGAGGGTTTAGAACTAAACGATCTTTACGATCCTGTCCAACCCAAACTATTCTATGGTTCTGTGATTCTTTTAAAGTGGGCAGCAACACCCGCATAGCCTGCCTGTGGGGCCACCCACCTGAGCTGTGGAGCCAGCAGCTTGACCCAGGGGATGGGATGCAGCCATGAGAAAAGGAGAGAAACTCTCCTCAGCAGGTGTCATCATCAGGCAACCAGGGCCTGTGCGGTTCATTGGATGCTGCTGAACTGTGAGAGGCACTGTGTGGGTTGCCTGCCTGTTGCTCCAGGGGTGGTATCAGTTAGCTGGCCAAGTACCCTGTGCCCGGAAGGGTAAGAGAGAAGGATGAAATAAGAACTTCACCTCTCTCTTTGCTGTTTGTGCTCCAGGCAGGCAGTCAAACACTTTCTCTTGTATGCGAGTAATTATTTACAAGTAATAAAGACATAATAAAGACTAGACATAGGAAAGAATTTCTTCAATTGGCCTTGGCACAGACTGCCCAGGGAAGCTGTGGCTGCACCATTCCTGGAGGTGTTCAGGGTCAGGTTGCATGAGGCCTTGGGCAGCCTGATCTAGTGGGAGGTGACCCTGGCCATGGCAGAGGGATTGGAACCAGATGATCTTTAAGGTCCCTTCCAACCCAAACTATTCTACCATTCTTTGAAAATCCCAACTGGGTTGCTTGTGAAGTTTAGCTGAGATAGAATCAGAGAGTTGGGAAGGTCTGAGGATGTGAGGGGGAGGCAGAGGGGAGCTGGTAACGCAGGGTGACAGCCATAAAACCCAGCTGTGCCTGTGCCTTGCCCTTGGCTGCGCACATGTAGGAGACCGTGTCTGCTGAGAAGCCTTCTCTGTGCACACATAGGGGTTGTAAGTTCCTCTTCTGCTTTCCACAGGCTCTGCTACATTGACAGAGAGGTCTGTGGAGTTGTTTTTCTTTTCCAGGGGTAAGCATAGACAACCCTTTAGAAGAGCTTTCCACATGGTTGTTCTTCTCCCTTTAACTTTGTGTGACCTGTTCCCTGGGGAAATAGCATCAGCCTGAAAAACTCTGTCCTTGTTTCCTCATAGAAGATAACACTCAGTGGCCTTTCATGGGCAGAGCTGAGAGTATACAGGCAACACTTGATGTGGCTATGAAACGTTAAGAGCTAAGACTTGTCCAGGCTCTTGCACTTGTCCTCTCATATTCACTACTTGCCATGCTCATGCTAATGATACAAACTGATTAGTTTTGAGCTAAGTTTATGTAGTGGCACCTCCTGTGTTCCTAGAATTTTATGTTTTTGGAAGGTCAAGTAATTGGATTACACTGCCCTACCTCATATAATTATTTTAATTAATATTCCAGTATGTTTACTATATATATTAGATCCCTATGCTTTTGAATTCTACTGAGCAAAAGCTTCATATTTCTGCATTACTCTCAAATAGCTAAGGTTTAGATACATAAGTTATTTTGCCCTGATATGGAAGAATAATTTCTGAGCCAAGTCACATCAAAGGTCCAACTAGTCTCCATTCCAATAGTTGCTGTAAAGAAGAGACTCAGGTACGGATACTTCACTTGCTCTTAGGCTTGTTGACTATTTTCTGTTTGGGAGACTTGATAGTCTTCCCTTGATGATGTGACAAATGAGATCACTTTATTGAGCAGATGCAAAACCTTATATGGTGTTTCTGTACCCAGTCAGCAGCTACCCCAGTGAATTTCTACCTGTGAGAATCCTGCAGTTACAGTGATAGAGTGCAACCCACTATTTAACACAGATGTGTCCCTTATCTTCACGTTTTCCATCTAACGCATCCTTATTAACTCAGGGGTCTTAGTAAAGATTCCAAGGTCTCAACAAGCTAGTGATCATGAGAACACTGCCTATTTGCTCTGTGCTTGCTGCTAGTATCATGGTTATGCCAAGGTATTGGTCACTTGTCCCAGCATACATGCCGCAGTGAAATCTTTCATGCCTGCAGAAAGCATCTGGGAGTATTTAGTAGCTATATGAGTTTCTTGTTTATTTGCCTGTAATTCATCTGGTCTTTGACATACTTGTAGTTTTTGTTAGTGAGTTTCATTACTCTCTTTTGTGAAATTTTATTGTGATGTATGAATATTTTGCTTTTGTCCTAGACTTTGTGAAGCTAAGCAGACTTGTTTATTTCCCTTCAGTCTACTGATAAGCCTTAGTACATGAAGATCCCTCTTCTCATTTTATATCTAACATACCAAATGAAGCTGAATGAAGACTATGAAATGTCTCAGGGCAGACGTGTACCTCCCCTCATGCTGACATGTATGCAAGACACCTTTTATGGATAGACATGCCATTCCTTTTGTAGTGGCTGTAACTTAACCAAACTGTTGTGCTTGGTTAATTCCTCTCAAGGTTCAAGTTGAAAAAAATAAAATAGCTTGTATTGAGCTACAGCACTAGAATTATATCTAAACTGAGCTAGTGAAGCTGCAGTATTTCCAGTATAGACATAGTGCACAGTGGTATCAAACAGTAGCTTTTTATATATAAGTCTTAACTAACTTTTACTCATATTTTTAAATAAGGAGGAGATAATGGATAATCAGGAACCTTTTCCTTTTAAGGCCTTGGCATAAAAACACTGTACTTTAACACTGAGTGCAAAGTCCTAGTCTTCCTCCAGCCTGCAGTAAGCCAGACTAAATTTTTTGGAAGGTGATATTTTAACATTTTGATCAAATTTTCACTCCCACTAGGTGGCAGACATTCTAAATGCAGATTTGGATGCATACCAGTATCCTCTGGGGGAAGGTAAGTCATTACAAGCTTAAGTGATCATAGCTTGAATATTTTTTCCCTGCCTTTTTTGAATAATTTGTTTCCATTCTGTCTGTCTCTTTTTATTAAAAACAAAATTCAAGACTAGTAGTAGGTACAGAAAATTTCTTTTCAAGCATGTAAAAATCCAAGATTTTCTATCAGTGAGCACAACTCTCAGGATACAGACACCTTAAATTATTTGCAACAACCAAAGATTTAGACAAAGTAATTTCCAGCTCTCAATCTGAGAAATGAAACATGCCCATTTGGGTAGATTTCTACCTGTTTTTCTCTGTGTCAATTTTGGTCTTTATTTAATTTCAGAATCCTTCACAGTGCTCATTTTTTTTCTGTTGTTTTATGCAGGGATTAGAATAAAGTTTGAAGAATGTCTGTTATTTTAATCTCCTTTCTTTGGACACGATTCCCTAATAAACTGCAATACCTGTTTGTTCATTAAGTTTGTATTAGGTCAAGGAGCCAGTGTAATAAAAACATACAAACAACGCAGTGTAGATTACTTTCCCAAGCCTTTATTGTCCTCACTGTTTCTCTTAAATCACTTCATCTACATGTAATGTGGTTATCCTGTAATATTGTGTACTCTGCCACTTCACGATTCTGCAGTTGGAATACTTTGCAGTTGTACTGTTCTGGGAAACTAAAATTTTAAGCAGCTTTCAGCACATACATGTAAATTAAAAATGGGAACTTTTCATCTAGACACCATGAAGCTTGTATTAGAGATGATTATCTAAATGCCATAGTTCAGACACAGTGTTTATAAAAAGGCAAAGAGAGAAGGCACATTTGTAACACTGACAGGTATGTAAAAATCTGACTTAAATACTGCAGTAGGGAAGAATAAAAGCAACTCTTGGGAGCAGAATACTAGTGGTGAAGGAGATACTTGGATTGGCTAAGTAGATTATGACAGTAAGTCTCCAAATGCTGGATTATATTTTATTTAAGTGTGGATCCTGGTCTCCTGTGTCAGCATAAACGAAGAGCAGTTTTATGGATGATTGTAGACTCACACTAGCATAATATCAAGTGACTGAAAGAAGAGCTACCCCTGCTAAAAGTCAGTTTTCTCTCTTCACTTTAGAGAATATTATTGCCTTTCACATCTGAATTTACTAATAGCTGCATTGCAAACTTCTTGCAAGTGTGAGCCAATACCTCAGTGAATAGCAGGATTAACTTCAACACATTTGCAAGGGGAAGTAATTGTTTATAAATGATAAGGAAAGACTCCCTGTCTACTTTCACCTTTTTCCTTTCTCCTATTTGTGATGAAATTGAAGGAAAACTTAGTTGATAACCAAGAAGAAACTACTGTACATGAATAACAGTAATTCAAACAGGATTTATAGCTTTCTCAGAGCATTGCCATCACCTTGACAAGCTGGGAATTTAAATTAAAATAAATATGACATTATTAATTTCAGTCACTATTACATGGAGGCTAGGGTATAAAAATTCCTTCATTCTTCTGCAAAAAGAATTTTTACAAGTGTAAAGAATACCTTTAATGGTGACTTTTTACTGGATTCCTCATGAAATGAGAAAAGCTGATGGTGGGAGAGTATAGAACACATGCTCTTTGAAAATCTAGCTATTTTAGGTCCACATTGGTAATTATTTGACATCACTTTAAAAATACTTGCCTATATCTTTTCTCTTCCTTTTTCACCTCCTTAATTGTTACTGTTTCTCTTTTACTGTACTCCATGAAATATTCTAAGGGAAAATTTTCCTTCTTTAGTTGGAGAATCCAGTAACTCTTTTGTGATTACTGCTGAAATCTGTGGGATTAACTTGCAGGGTGTTTTAAGGACAGCACTCATGGAGTTCTGTTTCCTCATTTTACTTGGCTTCTCACATGGCTTTCTCCACTCTGTTCTTATCTTCTGAGATACTGCTTTGGTTGAATTTAGATGGAAAGATTAAAACAAGTAAAATTTGTTGTCATTCTTTCCTTCCACTATGAAGAAAGAGCCTCATGCAAATCTCTTACCCTGAGTCACTGCCTACAGTTGAGTTATACTTATGAATTCCACAAAGAGAATATTACATTACAGTTTCAATCTCTAGTTTCCAAGTGCAGACATTGGTATTACCAGAGTTAGCTCAAAGCTATCAATCATGAGAAAGCTTATTGACTGTTCAAAATAGTTCTATCAATATCTCATTTGCTGTCTGATCTAATGCACAGGCTGCGTAATGCCAATGCAATGACTCCATCTTTCAAAAGATAAGACATAATTTCTTACAAGCATTTGTAAAAGACCTACATTTTTATGTTTGGCTCATTGAATTATATGGATGTGTTCATCCTACTTTGCTGTTAGGCTGATAGCTGTGAAAAAAAATGCTCTAACAATATGTTTCAAGTATATGTAATAGGAGTATTGAAGGAAATACTTTGATGAAATACTTTGATAAAATACTTCTCAAAATTGAGCTTTTAGAATGGATTCATGTAGTCTAGCACTGCCTGTATCGGATGGAGTCCAATCAGTGTTTAACAAAACCTCATCTAGTTGCATGATGTATGTTGAAGACTACCCAAGGCAGTGGTGACAAAACCCAGCTCCAGATCCTGCTCTAGCTTTGTACCCTTCTTTGCATCTGTGACTTGCCACAGTATAGTGTTGTTTAGGGAACACAGTGTGTGTGCAGTAAGACTTGTGTTTTCTAGAGCTCTGGGAAGATTTTGCAATCACCAAGGTCTAGACTGTGGTTTGGGTATCAGGTCTGAGCAAACCCAAATGCTGTCCAGTCCTCTCAAGAGGAATTCCCAGACTGGAAATGAGAACAGTGTATGTATACTGACCCTCTAAAGCACATAGAGCAGAAGATGGACAGAAGTGTATTTCTGTTCTTTGCAACTCAGTGGCCAGCACTCCTGAGCTCATGCTTAGGGGCAGGTGGGGTTAATCATTTGCTGCTGGTATAGGCCAGCAGCTAATTACTTTCTGTCTCCAACAACAAGGAAGCAGGGTGAAGTCGCCTCTGTCTAATTTGCAGTCATTCCTGTGGAATGCTCCAGTGCAAAAACATGCTGCTCCAGGCTGTGTCTTAGTGACACTGTCTAGCCCACAGTAAAATATGCAAACACTAGTAATGTCTTACGGGGACAGGAAGGCTTAGTGTCTGTAGGAATTGTACAGTAACAACAGACTTTTCCATACCTCCTAGCATCTGAAATAGAAGATGATTTGGGTCACAAGGAAGCAGATCTTTGTAGAACTGAGCAAACATTCAATATTCTTTTCATATCTTTTCTCATTTCAAAACTAAATATGCAAGAACTTAGGAATTTAAGTAGCTGTTAAAAAATGTTAACAGCTGTTAAGTAGCTGTTTAAAATTTAAAAATACTAACATGTTTTTACAATTAAAAAAACATCTTTAAGAAAAAGAATAGTTGAATCCATTTGTTTTGAATCAGAAACAGCTGGTTTGGGGGAGTGGAAGGGCAGAAAGCAAACCCATTCCACTGCTGCTGGATTCACTCTCTCAAAGGAATAAGTTTTTGCTGTTAGAGTATTGAGGGGGTAGGTTTTAAAAAAAGGGGGTTAAATTAGAATTTGGGCTTTTTTGTTGGTTTGGGGGGTTTTTGTGTCACAGCACACAGTTCCACCCTTACTGGTTAACCTCATTTGCATCTCATAATACTAGGACTTTCTGCTGCCACTGAGATGGGAATACTAAAACTTAGTTCAGAACTGGAATATGCTATTCCTCAGATATTATCAATAAAATTTGAAAAATATGAAAATTATTTAAAATATTAATATTATTATCTATAAAATTGAGATTGCCGATCTGGTGACTATATCACCAAAGTCAATGCAAAACAACCCCCAGTCAGGCAGTACAAATTTGTGCTTTTGATCAGAAGCATATAGCAAATGGATATTAAGAACCATGGACAACTAAGTACAACATCTCCTCAGGAGACCAAAATACAGAGATCTGAAAAACTAACAAGTATCTCTGAGGTTATTTCACAGAGAGAATACTTAGGACTAGCTCTTGAGAATTATTATAACAACTGCTTTACAGATGTAGGTGAATTTAGAAGTAGTTATGGTAAATGTGAATAAATAGAAGTGAGTGTTTGAGGTGGTAATAAGGTGAATATTTTAACTTACTTATACAAAATAATGACTATGTAATGGTTTTATCAGCGTCCTCAGGCTGATAACACTTGATAAAATTGGCTGTTATCTACTGTTTATTGTAGATAACAAAGTTTTTTTACTTGCTTTGGTGTACATACGTTTTAGTAAACAGGTGTGCCCCTGAGAGCTGCCATGGTTAGGTTATTTTGTAGTATCTACAAGCAAACTCTTGGTCTGCTGCATTAGGTGCTGTGTACAGTGCATTACAAGGCTCTGTTCTTACTGAAAGTCTTAGTCTTGCAGAGTGGAAGAATTATGGATGTAAAAACTGAATTAACATGCCTTTTCAAGCACTATTTGTGATTCAGTACTATACTGATTTTGTTTCTTGACTACCTAATGGTGCTAAAAACATCAATGTGGCACTGTATGTATGCATCACCACACAGCTTATGGTGGCTATTTTATGCGGGAAAAATACAGAGTTGATCATAGTTCTTGGAGATTTTCAGTGTAACGTAGAAAACAGGTTTTAGCAAATGCTTTGTACTCTAACAGAAGGCACAGTATCATTATTAAGAGTGTAAATTTGAATACTGAGAATGTAGAAATGCCACACTTTTTACTTCCAATATGTAAATAGTAAAGAATAATGGCATAACCTTTTATATAAATACTAGCCATAATATAATTAATTTATTTATAGGTATAGATATTTGTTTCTGCTCATTAATGCATTTTGCTTGTGTGAATAAATTACTGTGCAGACTATGATAAAGCTAGTTAGATGTCTGTGGTACATCAGTTATGCAGAGTCTGCAATTCATTAGAAATGACCATGTAATTGTGTTAAGATGTTTGGAATGTGAAGCATTACGAAGATCTCTGTCTCTCATAAGGTAAAGCAAATTGTGGGAAATGTTAGGGTACAACATTAAACAACGTCTGCTACATATTTTTTCTGTATATTCTACTTCCATCCCTATATCTTCCCTATATCTATAAATATTATTGATGACAATATGAATGTTCTTTCAAAAAAAACCCCGTGTAACTTTTATATTAGATTGAGCAGTAACAATTTGAGTTGAGAATAAGTATCAGGACCTCCTAAAATAAAAAAAGAAAATCTTTTGTCTTCAAGCAAATGTGGTCAGTTGTAAAACTGTGAAAGAGATTACAAAAATGTTATTGCTCTAATGTCTTTGTGGAAGGGAAGGTGTTTTTGCTAAAACTGGGATGAAGATGTATAGGAGAGTCGATTTCGTACTTGTCTATTGCATGGTGAATGAGAGGTAATATGTGTCATTTTCCTCATCCATGGAAATAATAGATATAGACCTAAGCACTCAAATGGTTATGTGAAGAGATGTTATTTTGAATGTAGGTCAGAAGAGACAAGAAATGCCAGGCTGCTGGGTCTAAAGAAGCCAGTAGCCAGCTCTGGACTGGAAAGTATCTTGTTAAGACAGGCAAAGTAAGCACACTATAGGTGCTGACCAGGTGCTTCACTTCATTGCATCTGATGTAAACTACTGTTGCCTTTTTTCTGAGAAAGGCACAGTGCTCAGTTTCATAGCATGGTACAGGAAACAGTGGAAAGACATAGCTATACTCCTCATTTAATGAAGTAATGGCAATGCAGGTGACCTGTTGGTACTCTTTATACAAATGCATGTCAAAATAAACAGAATAGCTGACTTCTCAAATAGAGCCAAGATACATCAACCAAACCTCCTTTTATAGAATGTACTGATTCTTCAAGGGTTTGACTTGAAAAGTCAGCTTCTGGATGCTGTGTGAACTTGCTGTGCCAACTGAAGTCAAGAGAAGCTGAAAGAATGTAGAAGTATTGCTAATCAATGTAGAAGCATTGCTAAATCATTTTGTAGTCTGTGATGTTGAACTGAGTAGCTACCAGAGGTGTGATAGAATTGTGAATGGAGGTAAGTCCTGTGAATACGTATTCTGTTGCTGAATGCAGCAGGAACCTTCAGTGACAATAAAATCTAAGTACCAAAAATGTAATGTCAGGTCTAATGAGAGATTTACCACAGCTATGAAGAGCAGTAAGCCTCTAGAACCTGTTATTCTTTTGTGTGTGTGTATCTATTCTGAAATTTTGTGGTTTTGTTTTATTGCTTGTAGTGATGTTTGTATTTTTGTGGTACTTTTTGCTTGTTTGTGTTGATTTTTACCATAAACATAAACATAGGTCCATATTTTAATGTTAAGAAGCTAGTTTTTTAGAGATGTTTGATTCTACCACAAAGGAGGGAGAACATTTTCAAAAGATTTGGTGTAATGCTTTAGTGTGAAGTGGCAGCTTTGGAAATATGGCCAGCTTTACTAAGTTATCAGCGAATTAATGTAAGGAGGAGGAGGAGAGTGGGAGTAGTGTCCTTTGCAGTCCTGCAGCATTTTGGAAAGGTTTAACCCTAACAGATGAAGTGAAGATGATAAATTGCAGTGTCACTTTTGACCAATCAAGCAATGAAATGGCAATAAGAAGATACTTCTTTCTAGTTTGAGGGGTTTTTTTTGTTTTGGTTGGTTGGTTGGTTAAACTTCTTTGTGGCAAAATCTTGCAAGCAACTGTTACTTTCATTGAGAGATGCTGCTGGTTATCTTGTTTTCTATAGGATGCTTTCTAACCTATAAAAGAAAATGTATTTGGAAATCATGCAAGTTATACATTCTCTGAAATAATAACTGCTGTGTGGAAGGACCGCAGGTTTAGCTGTGAATGAGTATAAATACAGCTGTTTTGTCTTAATTCTTTGCTATACTTTTGTTTATTTTGAACAAATTTTGTATCTGCATGTAGATTTGCTCTGGGAAATCAATTACTGATGCAACTCTTGGGATTTTATTTACTGATAAACATTGAATTCACAACAAGCATAAATTTAAGAAGGTAGTTCTGTTCATATTTTTTAAACAAAAGACCATGTGTGATCTCTTAGTTGGGAGTAGCAGGTAGAAGGATCACCTTTCATAATTATGACTGTCAGAAAATAATTATTAAAGCAGAAGTGTTTAAAAGCCCTTTGTGAATCTATAAGTGGTCCAATCTGTTTCATCTCCCCTATTTTATTTTTATATTTGGGTTATCATGAGTGTGAAGTTTGTAAACATGTTTGGAATGAGCAGAACCCTATTTCCTTGGAGTCCTTGGAAACACTTTGATTGACTTTAAGAGACAAACATAAGCTGCTAATAAAGATCTTAACTTGACATATCCAGTTTAATGAAATGTGTTTTCTGAGTCTCAGAAAAAATTGGTGTCTGAGCAGAAGATCTCTCTGATGGAGATGTAAACCACTTACATGTGACTCCAGGAAGGGATTGTTGCCTGGAGAAAACTGCGGTTTTTCTTGACTTTTCTGTTGTTAATCCTAAAGGAAACTATACCTCCCCATCCATGTTATATTGCATGGAGAGGAAACATAGAATAGTTTGGGCTGGAAGGGACCTTAAAGATCATCTAGTTCCAACACCATGTAATAAAGAAGTACTGACACATTCAGGCCCTTGCTCCACCAGTATTTTGAGAGCCTCAACTAAGTAGGAAGTTTGAGAGGGTGTGACATAGCTGGAATTATTAGATCAATGAACTGTGGTGGACATTAATCACCTGTGCAGTAAGGCAAGTTTATTTTCTTATAACCCTACAGTTTAGTGGGAATTCTGTATCCCTAGGGGAGCTTACATGCACACACATGGTTTCTAGAATTGCAGGAGCTTTCATTTAACTCTAAATGATTTATTCATAGAGATGTTAATTTGGAAGATGAAAAAAAAAGAAAACAAAAAAGGAAACAAAAAGCCTTCAGAATTCTAACAATGCATAAACAGGATATTTTACAGTATTACTAGTTAATATGTAATGAGACAACTCATCCTTCCCGGAATTCCTGCTTCTAACTCCAGTTATGTTTAATGAGAACTTTATTAAAAAGAATTCCTCTGTATTAAAAAGAATATGTTAAGGATACATTCATGAAATTACTTGTGGCTATATACTCATATTTAACACCTCAAAGGGAGATGAAAATAATATGTGTGCCTGTATGTCTGTAATTAGTATTGTTGGCAATTATAAATATATCAGCTTACTGTAATCTTTGAATCTGGATTCAGCAAGGGACTTGAAGCAGCCAGCATCCCAAACTATTTGGATTGTGGTGGTTGGTGGATAAGATCTTTGAGAGGCGTGTTGCATTTTTATTACAAATTTTTAGCTGTAACAGCAGTTATTTTATTTCAGAGAAATGAAAGAGACATCTGCTACAGAAGCCCATCAGTGCAGCCCATCTGACTGTATACTGTACCTGTATATGTTATGTATATTTTACAGCCTCTGGTTAATGGAACCTTCTAACTGCTGATATAGGGAAATGTCTTTAATGTTCACGGTGAAATATGGACAGATCCATAGCATGTTACTGAAAGTCACGTGTGGTTGTCCAAGTCTGACCAAACACAAAAATAATTGTTGCCTGATCAGCTGTTGATCTAATAGGAAGCAACTCGGATTTTTGAAGTACATCATAGTGTGAGATACAGGAGGGTACAAGGAATCATAAATTCTGTAATTAATATAAAAGTAAAATAGTAGCTTATTCTTGACTTTAAAACCCTTGGTATCCTTTGAGTCAGTAGTGTCCACCAGTAATTGGTTGCATCCAGCCAGCATCAATAATTACATCATTTCCAAGTATCTATGTGCACAGATTATTTAGCAAGAGCAGTCTCTATGGATGACCTTGAGCTGTCAGTAAAGATGTTTCCTTTGTTTTTATATTGTTAACTTTCTGTGGAGGGGGGATGGGGACGACTCTCTAGTGCCCGATGATACAATAGCTTGAGGCAAGTGCAAGTGAAATGTAGACAATATGGTCATGTACACATTAAACCACTGAAGTTTCATAAAAATTAAAGCAACATTTTTTGTTGAAAGTGCAAATAACAGATCTTCAAAATATGTGCTGCACACTGTGTGTTAACCTCTGGTATACTGTACAACTTCAAATACAGAACAATCTGTATAGTCTAAAATATTTTACTGGAAGTTGTTAAGTGTATTTTGCTTTTCTATCATCTGCTGATATTCTCAGTCAAGGAGTTCACATTATACTCTTGAAAAATGCCAGCATTTTCAGCACAGTGAACAATCTGCATGTTGAATTACTTACATTAATTTACAGTATGATCTATAAAAATCAAGCATTTCAATCTTTGTATGCATGTCAGATTCTTATTAAGAGAAACATTTTTTTTCCTCTCCTCCTTGAAATTAGATCTTTTTGGCATATGGTGAAAATATAAATACATGTGTTCAGGCAGGTTCTAAGTAGATACGTATATGTGTTTATACCAGCATTCAAATTCAGTAACATTTAAACACTGACTTTTCTGCAAAAGTAGTAGATAAAGAAAGGTTTCTTTACCCTTGGTATCTGGCATGACCTCTGGAAGTGCAATTCCCACTCTGTTATTGATAGCTAAGTGTCATTTCATTTATATCTGCAAAATGCAATTGGGAGCTAGTAATGTAAGTCAGAAAATGTGTTTCTCAGGTCTTCATCTAGCTCATTAGGTACATTAGGTCTTGAAAAGCCTCTGGGTGTCCAGAAGTTCTCTTTGTTATTGTCTTAGACCTGCTTAATCTCTTCAGCACTGAGCAGCTCGCTGCCATTCCATCTTGGGGTGAAACAGTTAATGTTTGCAGGCAATTCTTTCGAGTGTCTGTATTCTCTGAGGAGCCTGGTCTCATAGGTATGCTGTAAACAAGATGACTGGCAGCTGCAGGGCCTAGTGCTCTGCCCCCTACAAAACACAGCAGCAATGGTGATTGCAAGAAACAGCCAGATAGGCATGACTGCTTTTACACAAAGTAGACAACCTAAAAACCTTTTGCCTTGAAGGTGGAGAAACTCAGGTCATGTTGCTGTAGTTGTCTGAAACATGCTTTTTCTCATGGAAGAGAGCTGATCATTGGAGCTCTGGGTTAAGGTAAGAGGAGAGAGTTAAGTCTAGGAGACAGTCTTCTGTCTTCCCATGAAGTCTATTTCTGAACAACAGAGCAGCATTAGAGCACACTGAGGGGGTGGTTAGCTTAACATTTAGGATGTTCATATGTGGGGAATTCAGTCACTGCTCTGAGAACTGTTTTGGTGTCTTGCGCTATATGGTCATAAGCCAGAATCCAGAAATACTCCTTCAAAAGGGGCCTGCAACCCATCATCATGTTACAAACCTTTCTTAACATCTGGGCTTTTTTTTCTGTGTGTGTTTTGGTTTTGGGGTTTTTTGTTTGTTTTTTTGTGAATTGGTCATGATGTTTTAGTGGAATGTCTTGTTTCACAGATAGCTCCTTTCATCTGACTGTGACACATCCAACCATTTTTCCAGGCTAAGCATAGCTGACAGAATACAATATCAAAGTGTCCTATTCTCGGGTCATTTTCTGAAAATCTTGGTTGTGTTTGAAACTTGTCCCATAAACTGAATTAACTGTTGAAAAGATATGATATGTAGTGAGTGGTAGAAAGAAAACAGAATTCAGGTGCATACTGTTACTTGCCCAGAACACTCACAGCACATCAGGAGACTTTCTGAGTGTTTTACAGTGAGGTTGGCTGTTGTTATGGAGTTTGGCCAAGAGTCTAAGAGGCAGCGTGAAATGCTCAATA